>JAODAL010005065.1:0-148130 GCA_025379985.1 Phyllomedusa bahiana
GGTTTCGGTTTTCACAGGAGCAGTCATAGAGTTGGGGGTGACCTCCCACACTTCAGGGTTCCAGCCCAGATTTTGTTTGCTGTAAAACCCTGAGATCAGGTGGTGAGGAGTGTGATTTTTCTGTGATGCTGGAGATTCTGAGGTGTGCTCAAAATCCCAAACAGACTACACGCCAGTCTTTTGCTGGAGAAAAAGAACCGGGGAGGCTTTTTGGACACAGGTGCAATGTCCCACAGGGACTGGTAAACTTTTTTGTTTCTTCGTTTTTGGCTGAAGTTAAGCCCACTTTATTTGCTGTTGTTTAAAGGCTGAAATAAACCCTTTCCCTGAAAAATTTTAAAAATTGGTCCTGTCTCACCAACCACCGAGCGACCCCTTTACAGCGCTTAAAATATTGTGCCATATATTTTCTTATTTTCCCGGCCGGCAACAGATAAAAAATTCAAATAAAAAGATTTCTTTTTCACAGACAGCAATCTGCTTTTGGTCATTGTGAACTATAATATTTATATCATTCTAGAACAAAATGGTCATAATCATTGCATCTTGGCTTGCCCCCACTAAAATGTTTTTTCATTGGGTTTTTGCAAGTTTTTCGTTTTAAAACCGTCTCAAACTGTCTACAAATTTTTAAAAACGGACCTTAAGGAAAATCCGGCAGGCCCCCCCCTCCCGGGTTTTTCGCTGAAGGGTTTTTTTAACTGCCGGCGGTCCAAACAACTTGACATGTTCATTCTTCCACCCGGCTTTCGGGGGGATTATGAACATTTCAATGTGAAGGGGGAGGGCTTTTCTCCACAAACAGCGGAGAACAGCCACCCCCTGCGGCCGTGTGCACGGCCCCACAACAGTGCAAATCCCCGGGTGGGGGATAGACGCAAAAAAAAATCTTTGCTGTAGCACACAACCATTTTTTCACGAAGCCACCATCTGTCTGAGGGAAGATAAACATGTTTTATATTCTCCGCATTACGTTGATTCCTATTTTCCCCTGTACAGCTTGCCGGGAATCCAAAATATGGCTGCATTTTTTTTTACTCAAAAAACTCAAAAAAAACCGCAATTCAGATGGTATTTTAACTTTTTGTGGAGACATAGCCTAAGGGTAAATTCGATTTTTTATGCTTTTTTTTCGAATTTTCCCCCACCCAAACAACATGAAAAAAGTCTCCAAAACACCCCAAGTTCATTGTCATTGATTCCTATATAAAACAGTGTTGTAGTTCACACACGACAAGGTTTTTAATGAGTGTGTCACAGGCGGGCCCGCGACCCCCGCCGTGGGGCCCCCTTTACCCCCCGGCCAACCTCCCTCTACTTAAACCCGCCACGCCCTTTGGGGCCCTCAGCCTCCCGGGGCGCGCGTCCCCACTCTAAGGCGCGCGTGCCGGCTCGTGAGATTTAAAGGGCCAGTCACCGTAATTGGCTATTGGGGTCACTGCCCTTATTTAAGCCTGCCCCTTCTGGTGGTTTTGCCGGATCTTTTTGTCCATTTTCAGCCTATTGAAAACTTTCTAGCCCTTTTCCCGATTTTCCCTTTTCCGTACCATTAGCTTCCCCTTCCTCGACCACGCCCCTTTGCCGCCTGCCCTGACCTACTGCCTGTCCACGACCACGAACCTGAGCCCCTGTCCTGACCTCCCTGCCGTCCCCGACTACGAGCCTGCCTAAACGATTCTGCACTACGCTATACCTTGGCTGCCACCGCAAGCAAGTCACTCAGGGGTAACGACCGGGTAGACTCCCGCCGCAGCCAAGTCCATCCCGCTTTGCGGCGGGCTCGGGTGAAAACCGGGACCTACTTAGATTCCGTTTCCTGGCGTGGCTTACGCCATCGCTTGCGGTGGTCCAGTGGATCCACCTTCTACGTCCAGGACCGTGACAGTGTGTTTTAGGTGCTTCAGTGAATGCTATTTTGGGCGCTGAAAAAGAAGTGTCATGTCAATTCTTGAAATATTTTCAAAGCTGAAAATCCCCATAGGAATCAGTGGAGAACTTCAAAACCTCATCCAAAACCTCGGCACGGGTTTTGAGCCTTTTTTGGTGCATTTTTCACGCAGTTTTTACCCTGGATATTAATTTGTAGGGGTGTTTCAGAAAGAAAACAGTGGTGGAAAACATTGTGACATACCCAAAAGAATTGTCGGTGTTTCTTCTAATAAATAAGATAGCCAGCTCGGGTGGGCCCAATTCACATCACTTTGGTGTTAGCTGTCAGGATAACTGTCAACTGGGCAATAGAGAACTGTAGGGAAAACAGTCTGAACTGGAATTTGTTTGCCTTATTTAACGATCATATACACATTGTGCAGCAGACACAGAAGCGTATACATTCTGTAAATAGGGCAAATGCAATCCAAATCTGACTGTTTTCCCTATAGATCTTTATGGCCCTGTCATAGCCTCACTGTATCCATCAGGATACATTTTTAACGAAATCATATGTGTGATGTGAATGGGGTAGAACTGCCTATTGCAGATTTTTAGGGTTTGTTCACATGGGGTAATGTTGGTCCACACTTCGGCGCATAATTGCACTTCAATACACCCGAAGTACGGACGGACATTACAGTAATTCATAGCTCTCATTAAGAGCTTTGATTACCTATTCAGTCCCCCAGTGCACAATATGTGCCCGGGGAAAGAATGGACCTGTCAATTCTTCATGGCGAATACGCACTGGGGACAATGAATGTCAGTGAGAACTTCAGAGTGACGCGCTGGCCAGTGGGCGTATAGCGGAGTGCACAGTACATGCTGATACTTTCGCTATTTAATTGTGTGAACATACCCTAGCACTCACCTTCCTCCAGTCTCTGCTTCCATCATCACGTCTCTCGGGTCTTCTGGTGACACGCTGTCACTCCCGAACAGGGACGTCACTGCTGCGGCCCCTGATTGGCTGCCTCTACATTACCGTTCGGAGCTATTCACTTCCAAATGGTGATGTCAGTTAGTGGCACGTGCAGGGGCGTCGCTAGGCAGATTCATTCTGGGCACGAGCCCCGAATAAATCTGCCTGTGCCCCGAATCACGGCGGCTCCAGGCCGCTGCCTTGGGCCTGGAGCGCTCCTAGGTGTGGGCACTGCCCGCCGATCTCTGACTGCACGGCCGTTTCACAGCGGCCGCGCAGTCAGAGTCGGGGAGGAGGCAGGACAGATCGTTCCCGTCCTGTCTTCTCCCCTGTATGTACGCCGCTTGGTAAGCGCTGTACATACACGTCAGCGTCGCAGGGGGCGTGACTCACCGCTTTCATCACCCCCTGCGACGCTGGGATCCTCTAAGCAGGCAGCTGTGTCGGCCGAGGAGGTCCCGGGCCCCACGAGACAGCGTAAGTAGCGTGATGACATCACGCTGCTTACACCGTTCCCAAGCTGCAGGACCTGGACGCGCGGACCGTGCTGAGGCGAGTAGCTTTTTTTAATTTTTATTAGGTAAGGGGGGCATATCACTGGCTACAGGGGCATAGTATGTGGCTATGGGGGCATATTACTGGCTACAGAGGGGCATATAACTGGCTAAAGGGGGGCATATCACTGGCTACAGGGGGGCATATCACTGGCTACAGGGGGCATATCACTGGCTACAGGGGGGCATATAACTGGCTACAGGGGGGCATATCACTGGCTACAGAGGGGGCATATCACTGGCTACAGAGGGGCATATCACTGGCTACAGAGGGGCATATCACTGGCTACAGGGGGGCATATCACTGGCTACAGGGGGCATAGTATGTGGCTATGGGGGCATATTACTGGCTACAGAGGGGCATATAACTGGCTACAGGGGGCATATCACTGGCTACAGGGGGGCATATCACTGGCTACAGGGGGCATATCACTGGCTACAGGGGCATATCACTGGCTACAGGGGGCATATCACTGGCTACAGAGGGGCATATCACTGGCTACAGGGGCATATCACTGGCTACAGGGGGCATATCACTGGCTACAGGGGGGCATATCACTGGCTACAGAGGGGCATATCACTGGCTACAGAGGGGCATATCACTGGCTACAGAGGGGCATATCACTGGCTACAGGGGGGCATATCACTGGCTACAGGGGGCATAGTATGTGGCTATGGGGGCATATTACTGGCTACAGAGGGGCATATCACTGGCTACAGGGGGCATATCACTGGCTACAGAGGGGCATATCACTGGCTTCGGGGGGCATATCACTGGCTTCGGGGGGCATATCACTGGCTACAGAGGGGCATATCACTGGCTACAGGGGGCATATCACTGGCTACAGGGGGCATATAACTGGCTACAGGGGGGCATATAACTGGCTACAGGGGGGCATATCACTGGCTACAGAGGGGCATATCACTGGCTACAGAGGGGCATATCACTGGCTACAGGGGGGGGCATATCACTGGCTACAGGGGGGCATATTACTGGCTACAGAGGGGCATATCACTGGCTACAGGGGGGCATATCACTGGCTACAGAGGGGCATATCACTGGCTACAGGGGAGCATATCACTGGCTACAGGGGGGCATATCACTGGCTACAGGGGGGCATATCACTGGCTACAGGGGGGCATATCACTGGCTACAGAGGGGCATATTACTGGCTACAGGGGGCATATCACTGGCTAAGGGGGGGCAGTAACCTGGCTACAGGGGGCTAATAACCTGACTACAAGGAGCATATTACGGGCTACAGGGGGCATATTACTGCCTCAAGGGGGCAATAACCTAGCTACAGAGGGCAGTAACCTGGCTAGTGGGGCTAATAACCTGGCTAGAGGGGGCAACTACTTGGCTAAATGGGGGCTACAACCTGGCTATAGGGAGCAAATATTTACCTACAAGGGGTAATTATTACCATTTGGGGCACTATAGATGGGGAGTTTGTATAGAGATAGGAAATTGTAGAGAAATGCTGATAAAATGAGGATTCTAAGATGTTTGTTTTGTAAATTTTTCAGTGAAGAGTTGTGGACGGTAGAAGTTGTCATGGCGTCTGGGACAGATGGAGAAGAAGAGAAAGAGAACAACTCTTCAGAGACGTCTCCTGTGAGTCACTAAATGTAACTGCAGTGTAATCACTTATAGTTCTCCTGAGCCTACATACAAAGGCTTTTCTCTGTAGAAATACATCTGCAGTTCACAATGAGACACAAAAAATTCTGTGTGACCCAGCACTACTTAGAAAAACTTAAGGGCCCGAGCCCCGGATGTTTTGGGACCCCAGCAACGCCCCTGGGTATGTGACTTCTGCAGCCAATGATGTCACTATTCGGAAATAGCTGAATATAAACAGAAGACCGGGTAGATGCAGTGCTGGAATATTCTTTTTATAGGAGGTGAACAACCCCTTTAAATGGCTGCCACCCTAACCTGCTATTTCAATGAGAGCGGCTTATTTTCTGGGCCTATCTGAAGTGCTGGCCATTTCGGCCACATAATCAGCCACATTCCCATATAAAACTAAGCAACAAAAACTATACATAAGAAATCACATGCTTTAATTGCTGCGCATGCGTAGTACGTTCAACAGTCTACACTGCACTGTCCTGACAGCAGAGGGCTCCAGCGAGCCTCTAGCGGCCGCAGCTGTTACTGCAGCGCTCGGCCTCTTCCTGTGTGACCTCGTTTCTATGGTGACCGCAGTGCACCTGAGCCCTGCGCCGTTGTCTGTGGGGTAGGCAGCCGTGAACCCGCTCACACCGGAAACACTGGCGGACTCTGACGAGCATGGTATTGTAGCCGGTCACCGGGACGGCCTGAGGAGGAGGAAACCCACGGACGAGTGACTGTCGCAGCTCCAGGAGGCCTCCCGTCATGCACTGCTTTATTGTGACCCGTATCTCTGGGAGATAGGAGCGGGCCGGCGGACATGAGCCAGTAGTCGCCGCATCCGGGTATGTACACCTTGTGTACCTGGGCTGTGCAGGTGATAGAGCTGCGGGGACGTGGCCGGGTCACAGCTTCTGTCCTGTGTGATGCTCCATGGATGTCAGTGCTGTCCTCACACAGGGTCATAGAGTCCCGGCCTGACCAGTGCACTGTGGGGCGAGTGTTTTATCGTCCCGTGTCTCCCTGGCAGTGCAGCTTGCACTGACCTCTATGGCGGGTCAGTAAGGGTACGTTCACACATAGGGGTTTCCTATCTGACGTCTTCTCCGAGGCCCAGGATTTGATCTGTACATATCACTGGGGTTAACCTGTCTGTGGAGGATCTGCTCTAAAGAGTGTGAATTACATCACGGACCGCCCATTCAAATCAATGGGAGTCGGTTTGAGGATGTTAATATGGAATGAAACCCGGAGTCCTCATCCGCTGCCACCTTTGTGGCATCCATTGTGTAACCCTGCCCTTAAAGGTCTGCTGATTGGGACCCTGGCCTCTGGGACATCCTGTGGTGGCAGCACATATTGCTAAAGGACCTAAGACTACTCGTTTGTCCATCGGGGTATGAGTAAAAATAGAAGCCAGGACTCCTCCTTACCTCCCGGCTGCCCCCATTCACTCCCAAGCTATTTATGTAGAACATACACTGAAAATCAAAATGGTAACAATATTTTGATCTTTTGACTTCAGGCTCCACATCTCAACATCCACTACAGCTTTGTACATGAGGCTACCATCATTTTATAGACACCATCTTACCTATGTTATACATACATTATTTAGCATCTGCTTAGTTCTGCAGATTCTTGTCATGTAACTGCATTGTTACTGTTTTGCAGCTTAAATCAAAATGTTAATTTTTATTATTTTGTTAGTATTTGGTAAATCCCCCTTGACTTTCAGCACTGTCTGAATCATTCTGGGCTCTGGATCAGATTCAAGCAGGTCTTGACCAAAATGTGATCCCAGATCTCTCCTACACATTCCCAATGTTGGTGCAGACTGGACTTGGATACAAATTTCTTCAACTCTACCCACAAGTGTTCGACTAGGTTGAGGTTTAGGGACTGTGGAGGCCAATACAGCAACTCTGCTTCATTGTCATTGAACCATTCCTTCTCTAACCTTGATGTATGCTTCGGGTCGTTGTTCTGCTGGAACACTATGTCGTCCTTTTCATACCCATAGTACTCGAGTATAAGCAGTAACTCATCTTGTAGGACACTCGCCTATAGCTCAGCATTGAGATCACCATCGATCCTGGTCAAGTGTCCAACATCTTTGGCAGTAAAACATCCGCGTATCCTCAGGCTTCTTCCATCAGACTTGACAGCTTCTTCGATTTCTTGCTCCGTTAGCCCTTTTCCCTTTGATTCTTCCAGATTCATTTGCCCCCATCAGAGCCCGGTCTATTGACTTTCATCTCTTCGCTCCAAATCACCTGTTTCCAATCTTCCATTTTTTCGTACTTTTTTGCAAACTCTTTGCCGACGCTTCTTATGACAAGATTGTCGAGGCTTCTTCACCTTTTTTCGGGCCATCATTCCAGACCTGTGTAATGCACCCGGTGCTTGCATGGACATCTGTGAGCTCACTATTAAGAAGCCTACGAGCCTCCTCCACTGCTGTGTCTGTCGCATTAGAACTGATAGACCTTGTGATGAGGCGACTTGTTGACTCTGATATTTTGCCTGGATGTCACCTCTTGGCTTCTGGATGGATGGACTTCATTTCATATTCTTCCAGCTGTCAGGGCCTCACATGATGCAGTTTGGCAATTTTCTTGGCCAAGAGACACTACCGATGAGCTGGATGATGCTGTTTCTCTTTTCTTGGGGAATCTTCTTCATGGCTGCTCTGCGATTTTAACCAGTGATCTTTCGCTTGGTAATCAGTCTAATAACACACTGAGCTAGTAGGGAATGTTAGAACAGGCTGTAATTTGTAGTAACAGAAAAAAAGATTGTCCCACCACCAGGAGCAAAACAGTAACATTGCAGTTATATGACAGGAATCTGCATAACTAAGCATATGCTAAATAGTTGCAGGTCAAAGTTATGTATGAGATAGCCAAGATGAGTGTCTATAAAATTATGGTAGACTCACGTTCAAAGCTGTAGTGGACGGTGAGATATGGAGCCTGAAAGTCACAAGGTCATTGTTACCCTTTTGCTTTTCCAATATATTTATTGGATACAACTTTAGAACACAAAAAACTAAAAAAAAAAAAATTGTAAATATGCAAAAAAATCCAGGAAGTGGGAAGAAACAGTTTTCAACAAAAACATCCTGAATAACATTTGTGGAGTCTATGAATTTGTTCTGAGGAATAGTATCGCCTCCATCAGATCCTCCTTCATAAATGACCTCACATCTGATCTCATTATTTCCAGGCTAGAGAACGGCCTCTCTACACTAACTTGGGTTGGGGGCAAATCGATGACCACAGGGGCAACATCTCTAACAATGTCAGGGTCTAAAGGAATCGCCTCATGCAGTCAGTTCTGATGAACAGTTGAACTCTTCTACTTCTTTGAAAGCAAGTGAAAAATAGCTGCTTGTCTGCCTTACTGAGACTATTCTTCTGCCTCAGTCTACTAGGGAGATTCAGCACCTCAATGTTGGCTGTAATGCGTTTAGTTAGCCTGGCTTGGGTCTGCTGACAGGTTTCGGAAGCTTGGACAGCAAACATGCACTTTGCCGCAGGAGGCTTTCATCCAGGTACAGGATTTTCTTTTAGAGGCATAAGTGGCCTAAAATGGTTTCAATTTCTGAAAATACTCAAATTCAGTATAGTTCCAGTCAGTTCAGTGCAAGTTTCAATTTGTTGTGAGCACAGTAGGTCCTAGAGAACTGAAGTCCAGTCTTCAGTTACCCGTGTGCCAAATCTGATGCATATTAGTGCAGTTGTTTGACTGTGCACAAAGAACAGACACAGTTCATGATGTGTAACAATTGATGGTGAATGGGACGAGAACCATAGGTCCTAGAAAGCTATAACGAGGTCTAACTCCTTCAGAAATGCCTGATTTACTAATGTGCCAAATTTGGTGCTGATTGGCCAAATTGTTTGGTCATGAATAAAAAATGAATACAGTTCATGACAAGTTCTTGACATATTCCCAAAAAATATCAGAATGGTAGGTTCTAGAGAGCTGAAACCTAGTCCAAACCAGATTTGGTGCAGGTTGGTTTAGGCATTTGTCTCTGTATAATGAACAGACCACAGGTATATATATGTGTGTATATATATATATATATATATATCAGAATTACCAGGCGGCTTGTAACTATTGTTTGTGTGTGGTTAAAAGGTTTGTTTGCTGCAGGTCCACAAGAGGCCAGGCTTGGGTCTGCTGGGGAGTGCATGCTGCTCGTCTCTCAGTATTACAGGGAGGAATGAGGTAGGCTGTGTCTATCTGGCTGTGATGTGGCAGTGGTACAGTATTGCAGGGAGTTTTCAGGTATGCGGTGCCCGTCCCTTGCTGTGATGTGGTAGTTGTACAGTATTACAGGCAGGTATGAGGTATGCAGTGCCTCTCTCTACAGCCCCTCTCAGGCTTTATTCTAGCAGAATTACCCAGCTTTGCTCAGGTCTGTTTAGTTTTTGTTCCTTGTTTATGTGTGTGGCTAAAAACTTCTTTTGCAGCTGGAGATGCGGGAGAGTCTCTGCTGCTCATCTGTCTTGCTGAGACTGCAGTTGTGTTTGCAGGAGAGTTTCAGCAGCTCGCTATTGGCTCTGACCCATCTGGTCAGCTTGGAGATGGCCTTGGTTCTGCTGAGAGGTTTTGGCAGCTTGGGCAGCTACCATTCACTTTGCCACAGGAGTCTTTCATCCAGTTACAGAGTTTGTTTTTGCAGGCATGACTGGTCTGAATGGGTTTCAATTTATGAGAATGCTCAAATTTGTCTTTTAATGGGGAGTTGTTTTTTTTTTTTTTTTTGCAAAAATGTCAAGAGAGCTGAAACCCAGTATAAAACTTTTCTTAGCGGTTGATTACCTCTCCTCCAGCTTCCTTTTGGTCCATATTTAATGTGATGTGCACCATGATACCAATCAGCACAGTGACTACTTTCCACAGGCTGACTGACTGATTACAAGTTTAAAGACACCTGGGATACTAGTTACAGGACACACCTTAGTTTAACCGATCCCTACGGTCAAATTATTTTCAGTTTGTACATGGGCTACCATACATTTTTCGGTTAAACCCACAATTCAAACACAATACATAAATAGATGTATAGAGAGAAAATGGAAAATTCCACGATCCAGCGCTACATATAACAGCAGACTTTATTCTTGTAGATTAATAATTCCACGGAACATTCAAAAAATAGGTGAGGGGATAAAACTGTCACTCGCTTACGCACAGGCATCCTCAAACTATTGGGAAACTACAACTCCCATCATGCCCACTGTTATAGATTCTATAAATTCATGATGGGAGTTGTAGTTTCCCAACAGCTGGAGGGCCGCAGTTTGAGAAGGCCTTCTTACGCATTGCAGGCCAGCATGGCCCTTGTTCACAGCTATTTTGTGTGACAGAATGGAGTGGTTAAAAGCATTCACTAACCAATCATTATACACACACACACCCAGCTAGGCGGAATGGGGGGAAAAAAACACAATTCCAACACACAAGTGTGGAGTTAGTAGGGTCGCTTAGATATTTATATAAAATAATATGTTGTGAATACTACAGCCTCCCCCTCCTCCCCCCTCGCACTACAGCCTCCCTTCACTGTAGCTCCCTTTAACTCTAATTCTCCCCCACTCCACACACAGTAAACCGCTCACTGAGCACTTGCTGAACCATTGCTCCGTTGGGGACAGGGGACGAAGCTCCGCCCACTCTTCCCAGCATACACTGGACGATCATGTGACAGGAAACTGTCACTGGGGACAGACATGTTAGGAGAGATGGATTGTAATCTCTCCTAACATTTGTCTCCTAAGTCACTGCCACCAATGCATGGCTGCCCCTGTCAACTCCCACCCCAAGGCGCCTGGATTAAGGAGGGGGGTGGAAGTAAATCACTCTGCTGTATAGAGATACAGCCGGCAGTGTTGCCATGTATGGAGCTGGCTCAGCTCATGAGCCGGCTCCATGCCTGCGCCCCCTAGTGGCAGGCAGATGGAGGCGCCCTAGGCGATGGCCTCTCTCTGCCTACCCATTGTCCTGGCTCTGCTGTGTAGAGTAGGTCCACATCTGAACTGAGTGCAACTTGTCTCTTGTGGCTGGGCTCACAATTTGATCAAAATGTGCACTAAAAGCATCAAGTACATTAGATGCATTAGTTTGAAATAATTCATTCACTTGTCTATATGTGTCTAAGCATTTATGCAGTGCTTTTTGGATTTGTGTCGCAGCCATGACAGCATGTAGCTGCACATTCTTTAGGGCTGCTGCCATTTTTGTCATTATTATTATTATTATTATTTATTTTAAAGCGCCATTGATTCCAGGGCGCTGTACATTCGAGGGGGTTACATACATTACATAAGTCAAACGAGTACAGTGATAAGGGATAATGACAATTGGCACGACAGAGGGAGAGAGGACCCTACCCGCGAGGACTTACAATCTACAAGGAGGGGGAAAGAGACAGGAGGTGAGGGGCAGACATGTCTGTGGAGGAAGTAGTGACAAGTTTAGTGAAGGTTATAGGCAAGCCTGAAGAAATGGGTTTTCAGGTTGCTTTTGAAGCTGGTGAAAGTGGAGGAGAGTCTGATGTGTTGGGGCAGTGAGTTCCAGAGTGTGGGTGAAGCACGGGAGAAGTCTTGGAGACGGTTGTGTGAGGAGCTGATAAGGGGAGAGCAGAGGAGAAGGTCCTGTGAGGAGCGGAGATTGCGTGAGGGGAGATATTTGGAAATTAGGGCAGAGATGTATGGAGGGGAGAGGTCATGGAGAGCCTTGTAGGTCATGGTTAGTAGCTTGAAATGAATTCGCTGGGCAATGGGAAGCCAGTGAAGGGATCGGCAGAGGGGAGAGGCAGAGGAGTAGCGAGGGGAGAGGTGGATAAGACTGGCAGCAGAGTTGAGGATGGATTGGAAGGGAGTGAGGGTTCTAGATGGGAGGCCACAGAGAAGGATGTGTCATAATAAGATCCTCATAAAACTGTAGAAAAAAATCACAAACTTGTACACAGACTTGTCTTCTGCAAAAATGTACTGTTCCCTGTTTAAAAATGGGTGCCTGTAGATAAATTGTAGTGTAATATAAGATACAGACAACAGGGGTTAACACAAAAAGCAGCTCATTCCATATATTAAAGATAAAGTTAATGTAATTGCTCCTTTAAATGTAATAATTGGTTGCTAAAACTGCAAGCATCTTTTTCCATCACTGTGGAGGAATTTTTGCCCACTCTTCTTTGCAGACTAGTTTTAATTTGGCTACATTAGAGGGCATTTGAGTATGAGCTGCCCATTTAAAGGGGATGTCCAGAGAGAAAAAAGTATTTCCTAATTTAATATATCTACCAAATTTAGGCGCTATTGTAATGTGTTCTTCTTAAAGTTTCTGTCAGCTTCCTGCAGTTCTACATCAGCTGTTCAATGACCGGAAGCTTAGCAGTTCTGTGTGTTTACACACATAAGAAACAGCTTTGTGTGGAGCCCAGGAGATCAGGTGACCAAAGGAGTATGGCTTTTTATTTTTTTTTTTTCGAGGCAGCCTTTCAAACCACATCTCTATGGTCCTGCCTCGAAAAGCTTTTAACAGGAAGCATGGACTGAGACTGTTGTGAGGGAGGAAGGTAATCTGCCAGCACTTAAAGGGGTTGTCTCACTCCATTGATTCATCTTACCTCAGTGCTGTTTTCTTGGTTTCATTTTGAATTCAGGGGCGTGTTTACTGGCTTGCGCTAGGCTGCAGTAGAAGCCAGGTCTGTAGCTATAACAACCAGTGCTGGCAGCCTATCAGGAGAGATCAAACAGGTCTGTAGCTATAGCGACCTGAGGAGATGATGCAGCCCATGCAAGAGGGGATATCTAGGACACATATTGCAAAGTGACTTGTTTTTGCAAAAAATGCAATCCTTGTAGTGAGACAACCCCTTTAAAGGGGTTATCCGGGAGTTTAAAGATTTCATAGAATATTATGAACAGAATTTGTGTTGAAAAGTAAAGATATTCCACTAACTTCATGTGTTTATTTATTTTACGCCTCCTCATTCATCATGTTATAACAGCGTTATGTTTTTACTTTTATCATCCTTGTCATTTATTAACCCCTTATTGACAATATATTTACAGCATGGTGTTGAAAAAACGGGGTATGGAGCATACTTGCTTACTGAGCCCACTCAATACATGGCAGTTAATGGTTGTTAGGCATGCTCCAGTCCAAGCCTTTTAACCCCTTGAATGTTGCAATAAATGCATCCGTGGCATCTACGGGATTAATGGGATATTTCCATCACAGCAAGTGCTGCTCAAATGGCCAATTATTGTCAAGTAAACTATCTTCAAAATGCATGTGATTAAAAATATGTATGCTTTACCTAATAGAGGCCTTTTTTGCACATTCAATTTGCTCTCTTGTCTCTTTAGTTAACAACCCCCATTGTGTGCTTTCTGTTATGAGTGGTAAATGAAGCATTACTGTAATGTTGCCTGTGGCTGGGATAGCGGAGACATGCATTTTCGCTCATGTGTACTCCTCCCGCTCCCTGGCCAGGCCACAGGAACCTATTTTCAGACAGTCTTTGATAACGCTGCATTATCAGCCACCACTGAAAGCACACAATGCTGGTGGGTAACCAAGGAGACATAAGAAGACAAGTTGAATGTGCAATGTGTTCTATCTATGTACTGATTGCTATGTAGTTTCTGTTACCTATCATACTTTGTTGTATCCAATGCTGCTTTTCAATAAACTTGTCAAAAGAAGACAAGTTGAAGGTACAACAAAAGGCCTGTTTTAGTTGAAGCGTTGATATTTTTTTTTTAATAATCTGCATTTTGAAAATTGCTTACTTTACGGTAATTGGCGCTGTCTGCAGCACTTGTTGTGATGGGAATACGGTAAGGAACAGTATACATGAGATTATTTTTGTGGGTCAGTTTGGGTCATAGAAAAAAACCGAAACATGGCCATACTCACAGCTAAGAAGCTGAAATGAGATTAAACACAGCACAGAGGCAGCACAAGCCCCCATGCTACTTAAGAAAAATACCCAGGTGCAGTTAATTGGTGGTAACCAATACATCTCACCACCAGGGGGACAGAAAACTGCACCTTAAATTGGCATATGTTCACATAGCATGCAAAAAAGCCACAGTACCATACATTGGAAGACTGCACAGATGCAAAAATACCCATAAGACAGCCGCTCGCACACCCTCCATGCATGAGGGGGCGGCTGCTGGTATTCTAATTGCATCCAGTCCCCAGTACTGTTGAGTAAAAAATCTTTTTTTCACATACTGGAAAAACATCAAATATGAGGTATTAGTTGATACAGTGGCCACTATATTGTAAGCCTGCAAGCCCCTTCACGGCTCCTCATTTATTGCAGGTCCCTACACTACCTTAAACTCACAATTTACAGAAAAAAGGGGAATTAATTACTCAAAGAAAAAAACGGAAACACGGCCATACTCACAGCTAAGAAGCTGAAATGAGACAAAAAAAAATCCGTTTGGATCATACCAAATCTGTATGGTTTTTCATTTTGTTTTCTAAATCCAATGACTTTTCCGTGTACAGACCTATGTTCGGGCTTGTTTTATTATCGCCTGAAGTGTAATTGTTATTGGGACATCATTGCCTAATTATAATAGGTTTAAACAGTAGGCAGAAGATCTAATAGAGCTTAAACGGTTTACTTTGTAAGTAAAGGCATGTCCCCATGGCACGGGTTTTCGGCCGGTTTTCCAGACTGTTTGTCATTTTGCAGACCACCTGAAAAACCGTCCGAAAATGAGCACAATGGTGCTCTATGGAAAACCTGTGCAGCAGTCCCCACTGCACGGGATTTCCGCCTGCAGGCCATCCGCAAAACATTGTACCTGCACATTATTCCATCCGGTTTTCGGACGGAATCTGTGCTTGTGAAGGAGGAGGGCTTTTATCCACTCATCGCAGAGAAAACCCGTCTCCCCCTCCTCTTCCCTCCCGCGCCCGTGGAGACGGCCGCAAAACAGGACACATGCCGTTCGGATAAACCGACTGGTATTTGTCTCTTGCCGTGGGGACGCAGCCTTAGAAGCATAAACAGTCTCCTGTGCTGCCAATAATACACAGTAGAGAGTGATGATACCATACTGAGGATTACAGATGAGGTCAGCTGGAGCAATAAGAGCAGAGAGAGTTGGTCAGGCTTGTGTAGATAAGAATTGCTCTAGTTCTGAAAGGAAGCACAATCAGAACAGCAATGTATCTGGTAATATTCTTTATGTACCTTTTGCCTACATGTTTAAAGCCAATCACTGTAGTGAGAATACCTCTAAAGCACCCATCTACTTTGTCCACTGTTCAGTACCCCATGATCGTGACGTGGATGGGTGCCATGGCATCGAAGTAGTTCTACAACCAGGATCGGTGTTCTCCCCAGTCCTGGCAGGTGCTGACCATATTCTTTCTGTATGTATACTGACATGTACCAGCTTCATGGCGGCCAAAAGGAAACTCGCTTGAGCTCTGTTGGGTAACTGGGGTCTCAGGATGTGCCTGTCCTATGTTCTGGCAGCTTTCCTGGGGCATACCATAAACAGTGAACACATGTAACTGGCCTAAGAATTTGGCTAAATCTTTCTCTGCAGTCGTGTGCTGACTGACTCTAGTGGGTATACTGCGCTATAAACTTTCTTTTACTGTTGGTGCTTATGGTGCCCAGTGGTATATACCAGGAGGGAAAACACTGCAACAGTCAGCACAGGGAGGCCATAATGTAAGCAAGTAAGAGGCTGCAGTACTCACCCAAGTGCTGCAACCACTGCAAACAGCTGATCGATAGAGGTGCCAAGAGTCGAGCCCTATCCGCCCTAATACTGAAAGCCATCAGTATGGTAGTCCATTCATTGACAGAGTGACCAGTACCACTCCAAACACATGGGGGGGTTTCAGTTCCCTGTTCTTGTGATCGGTAGGGGTCCCACCAATCGGTCATTTACCTAATCGATAAATGTTATTCATGGCCCTCCCCTGTTAATGAATATTCCCATAAATAAACCTCTGAGTTGAATAGCTTGAGCTCTGATGAAATGGATGCATGATTATGTGGCCATTTCATCTTCCATACTCATTACTACTTGATGGGCCCCGTTGGGCAGAGGTTGGCACGCCACGCTATACCGTGAATGCAGTGGAACGTCTAGCTGATGGCTTATCTCTTGTGACAGCGCAGTAACGCCATCCTGTGCTATGTCTTTGGATGCAGTCTTGAGGCGGCTTGTATTTTTAGCACTGGGTAGCAATCCTTTTCATCTACTTGTGATGTGAGGGAGGGGCAGAGCCTTTATCCCAGCCTCTCCTCTCTCGTCATGAGGATGCAGGGCATTGCCTGGGAAGAAGCGATCCATATTATACCCCGGGGATGTGAAGGGCGTTTTCCTCCCCTGATCACTAGAGGACAAGGGGCTTGGAGCATCCTCTGGCTGTGCTCTGTGTATGACAGGGTGGGGACACATTGCAGTCTGCCTGCATACAGTGCCTTTCATCATTCCTCAGTGTGTGGACAGCAGTGCTGCTCTTCCTCATGAGCTGATCCTTCTACACGTGGTGCTGAAATCACTAGGAGGCGAGGATATTCCCCCTCAAAGGTAATGACATAGATTTCTCTAATATCAGGCAGATTGCTGAAGGAATGTCAGCGGAGATCTGATGCTCCGCATTGCAGGTATAAGCTGTATCCAGCCGCTGATATATGCACTTTGATTTCAGGTGACACTACTGCTGTATTATGATGGTGTTTTTACACTTGCCTTCTAATTATAACCTTGCCTCAGTACCGGATGTGTCCCTGCATACAGGCACGCAACCTTCTCTCCTGTCTTCTGACTGGCTTTGTTAAAAGGCGCACTCGCATGCCTTAAGTTACGCTGCCAGGCATCCCATCAGAGCAGGGGTCTGCAACGTTGGGAAACTACATCTCCCATCATGCCCACTGATCTAGATTATATAAATGCATGATGGGAGTTGTAGTTTCCCAACAGCTGGAGGGACGACGTTGGAGAGGAATGACTACACTTGGGTCAGCTTTTCTATCTGTCGTAATATAATGCTGGAGAAAACAAAGGGCGTAAAGCTGTGTCCGTATGACCTGCCCTGGGAGGGGGCGGTGAGCACCCCATGTTACCTGCAGTGTACCCTGCCCAAAGACTAAGGAAAGTTTCATCCCGAGATGGGGAAGTCTATCCAGATTGTATTGGGGCAGGGGATCATTTTTGCGTTAAACTAGCTTTCTAGCTCCGGCCACGGGCGTCTCCTGTGATGGCTCCTGGTGAGATTGATTGCTTCATCTTGTTCCATATCAAGGCAGCTTTTTGTTTCTTTTTCCTGTTTTTTTGTTCCTAGTAAAATTCTGGGAATTTGCAGCTGTAACTACATTGTAATTCAGGACAGCACTGAATGTCCTTTGCACAATTAACCTATTCTTAGCCACTTGACTGTGCCGTACATCAGATTAGCATGTACAAAATAGTGTATATTACTAGTGCATCTCCAAAAATGAGAATATCATTGAAAATTAAAGGGGTTGTATCTTTTTATTTGTTATTGGGCTCACAAATGTATTATATTAAACCTTGTAATTCATGCTGTAATAAGTCTATACAATATATGGGTTTCTCTGTTTGATCAAATTATTGATATCAATGATCTTTTCAGTGATATTCTCATTTTGTGAGATGCACTAGTACATTGCAGCAGCATATGCCACAGCGTAGTACACCGCATCATTTCCAGATCTTAGATGGACACTTCTATTTTATGTATATGTCATGTGTTTAGTGACTGCTGGCTCTTGGGACCTTTTGGAATAATGTGGCCCCGCTCTGTCTGGGTGAGTTCTTTTGTCCCTATAGATTGTCTGCAGTGCTTCTTGTGGGCAGCTAGAGCTGAGCTTCATAAACTGGAAAGATGATCAAATTAGCTGATGTTATATAGAAAAGAGCCTTCACTATACACTGGGACTGTCTGCTGGGAAGTATTAGGTCAGCCGTCAGTTTACCATTGTTCTGAGACACACCCTTCAGAAGACAGAGCTGGGGTCTTATGATCTCCTCCAGGCTCCTCCTATACCAGAAGAGAATATGGCCTGTGTCCACTACACACACCATACCCATAGAGGTAACATGACGGCCAGGATTGGTGCATAGCGATATTATTGCTATGCATAGTACACAGTGATAACCTTATTTATTGAGCATTGTCGAAACATGTCTACTTTGAATGTAGTTTACGTTACTACAACGCCGGACCGTTCCTATTTACCTATTTTAAGTCACTGAGCCTTATTTATCAAATCTGCCTACAAGAAAAACTTTTTGTTTCCCACAGCAACCAGTTAGAGCTCCGCTTTCATTTCTTAACCCCTTAAGCCGAACGCCTGAAAAGTACTTCATGACCAGCACATTTCTTTAGTTTTTGCCTCCTTGTGTTTCAACAGTCGTAATTTTTTTTTATTTTTTCAATGACGCAGTTGTATGAGACCCGTTTTATTCTGGAAAAAATGGTACCTTTTGGGGGAATAGTTTAAGTTCACTTATAAATTATTGCACATTTTTTTTAAAATTACTTTCAATTTTTGTGGGGTTTTTCTTTTTACACCATTCACATTTTACACTTAATAACTTGTTATTAATCCTGTACGTTATTAATGTCATGTGGATACCTAATATGTGTAGATTTTTTTTTTTTTTTTTGTAATGTACGCACAATTTTTTTATTCAATATTTTTTTTTTCTACACTTTTTATGTTTTTACTTTTTTTTTTTTTTATCCCACAAAGGGAGAACTGTTGACATTTATTTATTTTTTTTTTTACAGTTGGTAATGTATTAGCATGTTCATATATGCTAATACATTGTAATCTGTGTCAGTCTGACACAGGCAGTGATCAGGACAGCACACAGTCTCCCCTGATCGCTGGCTTGTTACACAGACAGCCCTGGGGCTACTCTAGGTCTCCAGGGCTGACAATGCAGCCGTTCCCCAGGCTCTGTCGGGTCACCGGGTGTCACGATCATCTGATAGAGCAGGGGAAAGCCCTTTGATTTATGCTGCATCTCTGACCGTGGCAATCAAAGGGTTAAGTGCTGGGAAGTGGAAGTTTTCCCCGCTCCCTGGCACTTGCAAGAGATACGCTGGGAACAGGGGTGTGAAGTACAGCTCTGCCCTCAGCGCTGCTGCGGCACTGGGCGCCACAAATCCTGCTGTCTGCAGCGACGTCAGGAGAAGGTGGGCGGTCGTTAAGGGGTTAAACTGCTCTGGTAAAGTGAAAGTGGCACAGTGATTGGTTGCTCTGGTAGAGAAACCGTTACTGGAGAAGATTTATCAAAGTGTATAAAAGAGAAGCTAAGGTTGTTAGACTGAAGGCGGTGGGTGCAAGTTCCTGCAAGGCCAAGATACAGAGGAAAAAAACTTCCATTAATGGATGCTGTAAAGGGGTTTTCCAAGACTTTTAAAAACCTCTTTTACAAATTTCACTATGCTAAACTAGAATATTAACCCATATATACCTCCCATCAGCACCACTCCAGGGCTCCAGTGCCCCCACCCCAGTCCCTCAGTGATGACGTCACATTCTGCAACCAATCTCTGGCCTCAACAGTCACATGCCTGCATGTGCGTCATGTGACCACCAATGTCAGTAATTGGCTGCAGAATCATGTGATCCATGAACGTGAGTGATGTCATCAGTGAGGAACCAGAGGGAACAGTGGAGCTCTGGTTGAGCTCTTAGGTAATGTTCACACGTCTTATTGCCGCGTAATTGCGGGGATGGATTTCGCCCCGCAGTTACGCCGGCAGCGGTGCGGGGGGCCAGCAACTCGCCGGCCCATAGACATTTATTATCCACGGTGCGTACACACCGTAAATAATGTGCATGTCACTTTCTCCCCCCTCAGCGGATTCGCCGAGCGGGGAGGAGACGGAATCCATAGTTCTCTATGAGAACTGTGGATTACCGTAGTTACTGGGACAGATTGGAGCCGTACTGCAGCGCAAATACGGCGCCCAGTACGGCTCCAATCAGCGCCCAAATAAGCCGCGTGAATGGCCCCTTACAGTGATGATGGGAGGGAAGTATGGGCTTATCTCCTATTTTGCCACAGAAGGAGGTTGTAGGGAGGTTTTTGAAGGTTTTGGAAAACCCCTTTAACCTGTAGACTTTTTCGGACTTAGGCCATGTTCACACGGCTTAAAATTGGACATATTTCAGTCGGTAATTACGCACCGGAGTGCGCAAATTACGGCTGGAATCCGTCCGAGTCATTACGGTAATCCACAGTTCTCACAGAGAATTATGGATTACGTCTCCTCTCCCTGCTCGGCGAATCCGCCGCGGGCGGAGATAAGTGACATGTGAGTTACCAACGGCGTATACGCGCCGCTGGTAATGAAAGTCTATGGTTCGGCGAGGTGACAAACCCCGCCCCGGCCACACGGCGTAATTGCGGGGCGTAATTACGCCCTGCAAATAAGCCGTGTAAACCTAGCCTTACACGGTTGACAGCTCCTTTATTTACATTAATTAATACCGCATGCACTTTGTAGTATTTATCTCTTGGAAATTGATGTTGGAATTGCAAGACGTGGTAGAAAGTATCATGGAAATAACAAGGTTATTTGGAGGTTCACTACCTACCTAAACCTGTGGTGGCACAATGAGTTAATCATCAGTTCCCCTCTGTATGAAGAAAGTTGGATAGTGTGATGATCACCGGTTTCTATAATACTGCAGGGACATGACTGGCAAATTATGTATTCACAGCAGACAATTTTCAATTCTAGATTTTGTTGATGATTATATCCTTTTATCTAATAAATTATACTGTGGAAGCAGTAAGATGATCTGCTAATTACTGAACTGCAGTACTGTGCTGCTAAACCTCTCTAATAGACACCCCTTATAGTCACTGCATCACTTTTATCTTTTCCGGTTAATGAGGACCTGTGACCGTTTCCGATACGTCTGTTTTAGTACATACCTATGAAATGACAATTCTGGAGCATATTCTATGTTGTGATGTTCCTTCTAAAGGTGTATTACTGAATCTGTCAGATGGGTGTTACCAATTCCGGGTTTGTCCCTGCACAGTCTGACATTGTCCAATCAGTGCTGACAGATTCATTGTCTGCAGGGACAAAACTGGAATGGTAACCGCCATCTGACTGATTCAGTAATCCAGGTGCATCTCAGTAAATTAGAATATCATCGAAAGTTTAATTTATGTCTTTAATTCAAGGTAAATAGAGGGACCCATATATTGTATGGACTCATTGCACAAGCGTTTATTTCTTTTAATGTGGATGATTATGGCTTACAGCTAACAAACCCAAAATTCAGTAAATTAGAAAATAGTGTATAAGACCAATTGATAAAATGAATTGTAACCCAGCAATGTTGGCCTACTAAAGGCATATACTGTATATGCTCTCATTACTTTGTTGCGGCCTTTCCTGCGAATTACTGCATCAGTGTGGCGTGGCATAAAGGAGATCAGCCCGTGGCACTGCTGAGGTGTTATGGAAATCCAGGTTGCCTTGATAACTTGTCGGGTCTGGTGTCTGTCATCTTCCTCTTGATAATACCCCACAGGCTCTCTATGAGGTTTAGGTCAGTGGTCGATCAATTACAGTGATACCGAGGTTATTAAACCTGGTATTGGTACTTTTGGCAGTGTGGGCAGGTGCCAGGTCCTACTGAAAAATTATATTGTCATCTCGTAAAACTTGTCAGCAGACGGAGGCATGAAGTGCTCTTAAATTTCCTGGTAGACGGCTGTGCTGACCTTTGACTTGATAACCCCATGGATCAACACCAGCGAACGACCTGGATCCCCAAACCATCACGGACTGTGGAAACTTAACACTAGACCTCAAGCAGTTTAGATTGTGGTCTCTCCACTTTTTCTCCAGACTCTGGGAACTTGATTTCCAAATGAAGTGCAAAAGGTACTTTCTTCTGAAAACAGGACTTTGGACGTTTAGCAGCAGTCCTGTCCTTTTTGTCCTTGGCCCAGTTAAGTCGCGTCTGACAGTGTCTCTGGGTCATGGGTGGCTGGACACAAGGAATGTGACAGTTGTAGACCGTGTGGTGGCTCTTGAAGCAGTGTCTACAGCAGTAGTCCACTCCTCATCAATCTCTCCCAAACTCTTGGATGATCTTTTCATAACATTCCTATCAAGGCTCCAGTCATCCCTGTTGCTTGTGCATCTTTTTCTACCAGACTTTTTCCTTCCACACAACTTTCTATTAATATACAGAATTCTTGAGCAGCTGGCTTCTTTAGTATTGGCTTTTGGTGGCTTCACATTCTTGTCTCAATGACAATCTTCTGGGCAACTGTCAAGTCAGCAGTCTTCCTCATGATGTGTATCCTACTGAACTGGAGGGACCACTTAAAGACTTGGGGTATGTTCACACGGCTGATTTTTGACGTGGTTCTCAGAGCATTTCCGCTCACGAAACCGCATAAAAAAAGCCTCCAAAATGCCGACTCCTATGTAAAACAGTGTTTACACACAAAGAGGTTTTTGCGTATGCTTTAGGCGCTTCTTTGAAGCTGTTTTGAGCGCTGAAAAAGAAGTGTCATGTCAATTCTTGAAGCGTTTTCAGCGCTGAAAATCCCCATCAATGGAGAGCTTCAAAACCTTGTCCATAACTTTGCCACGTTTTTAGACGCATTTCTCATTTGGGTGAAAACAGTGTTGAAAACCTCGTCCAAAAACGCGATGAAAAACGCATCTAAAACGTCTTCTGAAGAAGTGTGTTTCAGGTGAGGTTTTGATGCTGTTTTGGGCCCTGAAAAATCAGCATCCAAATAAGCAATATTAATATAGCCTTAGGAAACTTTTGCATGCGACACCATTAGCAGGGCTGTGGAGTCGGAAAGCCGAAGCCCCGACTCAGACTCCTCAATGTCCCAAACCTCCGACTCCCGACTCCCTCATACATGGCGCATGTTTAAGTGATAACTTTACTGTAGTAAAATGGTAACATCAGGTTGTTTTATCACCTTATGATACAATTATCAAGCTAATTAGGTAGAACATACACTGACAAGCAAAATGGTAACAATGTTTTGATCTTTTGAACACTTGTGGGTGGAGTTGAAGAAAAAGCTGTATTTGTATCCAAGTCCAGTCTGCACCAACAATGGGAATGTGTGGAAGAGACCTGGGATCAGATTTTGGTCAAGACATGCTTGAATCTGATCCAGAGCCCAGAAGGATTCAGGCAGTATTGAAAACCAAAGGTGGATTTACCAAATACTAACAAAATAATAAAAATTAACATTTTGATTTTTAGGAGTAAAACTATAACTAAGCAGATGCTAAATATTTGCAAGTCAAATTTTTGTATAAGATATGTAAGATGGCTATATAAAATTACAGTAGCCTCATGTACAAAGCTGTAGTGGATGGTGAGATATGGAGCCTGAAAGTCACAAGTTCAAAACATTGTTACCTTTTGCTTGTCAGTGTAAAATATATTTATTGGATATGACTTATAAACACAAAAAAATTGTAAATATGCAAAACACTGCAGGAACATTTGTGGAGTCTCTGAATTTGTTCTGAGAAATAGTATTGCCTCCATCAGATCCTGCATACATGACCTCACATCTGGTCTCATTATATCCAGGCTAGATAACGACCTCTCTACACTAACTTGGGTTGGGGGCAAAACGATAACCACAGGGGCAACAACTCTAACAATGTCAGGGTATAAAGGAATTGCCTCAGCCACAGTCAGGTTTGATGAATGGTTAAACTCTTCTACTTCTTTGAAATCAGGTGAAAAATTTTGCTGAAATCTGTTTGCCATGGGAGCAGAATCTTTCCCCTGGGGCAGCGCTTTGCCTGCTCCATGTCATCAATTACACTCCTCATGTGATGAGGCTGAAGATATGGGAGCAGCAGCACTGGCCGCACCCAATTCCTCTTGCTCTTTGCACTGCATCGACCAACTTATTATATATTTTGGGAGTCGGAGTCGGGCCAATGATTGCCGACTCCGACTCCTGCAAAATAGCCACCGACTCCGACTCTCCGACTCCACAGCCCTGACCATTAGCCAACAATATTGACATTTCTCAGTTTTCTAATATACTGCATCTTGGGTGTTTAGTAGCTGTAAGCCATAATCATCCACATTAAAAGAAATAAATGCTTAAAGGGGTTTTGCCACAAAGTGCGTTCCTTACCTCTTATCTGCTCAGGAGAGAATATAAACAAAGCATGCTGAGTCATGAGCTGCTGCAGGGGTGAGAGGGAGGGGGGTGAGCAGAGAGCGAGGAAGAAGGGAGCATCTGCAATGTTTACTCAAATAATTACATTACAACCAGTGGATTCTCTATACAGCAGACGGCCTCATACACTGCACTTTCTCCCCAGCCCCTTGCAAGCTCCTTCATGTTCTGTCATCAGATGATAAGTGCAAACACACAAGCGCGGCCAGATCAGCTCCTGTCAGTGTCCTGGTTGTGTCTAATGTAAACTTTCAGGAAACTAAGGAGGACTGAGCAATGCTGTAGCTCTCAGAGGCTTCACTTTTTCTAATCATGTATATTTAGAAAAGTGATTAAATACCCATTTTGGAGGATCCCACGTCAACATTACATCGTGGCAAAACCCCTATAAAATATATCGCTCTGTTTATGATGAGTCTATGTGGCATATGGTTTGCTCTATTTGACCTGATTTAAGGACATAAAGGAACTTTTCAATGATTTTCTAATTCATTGAGATGCACCTGTAAATTTCTAGAAGGAATAACAGGAACAGCACAATAAAGAGTTGTAAGAGGAGAGGCTCCAGAATTGTTATTTCACATGGAACATAGGGATTTACTAAAACAGACATATCAGGAGATGTCACTGTCATTATAGTTAGTCACTTACGGTTCAGCTATTTATACATACATTACATGGGAAATACATTTCAGGAAGATTTTAGGGGTGCTAGCTACAGAGCCATTAGACCAATTTACTATGCCTGTATATCCAGCATGATGAAATGGTGACAGAATATTCCGCTTGTAAAGCACATTGCGTTGGTCAGCCTAATGTCGTTACATTGTCATAGGTGTTGCTGTTGTGTTAGGGCTTGTTCACACGGAGAATACACTCCGTGTTACAAGGGCTTGGGGTCCGCTCTGTCGGTCCCCAAGAAGGATCTAAACAATTAGCAGTGAGATTCTCGCTGCTCGCTGCGCTGAACACGGAGCGGCGTTCACATGAGGATCACCGCTGCGTGTTTCAATAGCGCAGTTGCGCTCCGTCTTGAACAGAATTGACATGCAATTCTTTTCAAGACAGAGCGGAGCTATTGTAACACGCTGCGGCGATCCCTCATGTGAACGCCGCTCCATGTTCGGCATAGACTGCAGTGAGAATCTCACTGCTAATTATTTAGATCCGTCTTGGGGACCGGCAGAGCGGAACCCAAGACGGATCCCTAAAGCGCTTGTAACACGGAGTGTAAACTCCATGTGAACAAGCCCTTAAACGCAAAGGTGTCATATAGCAAGATTTGTCCAAATCTGTATAATACAGATATGAATTTGCAGGTTGCGCTGCCATTAGTCATGGTGCAGGTAACAGAAGTTCCAACATTGTCATTGGATGACACTGCTAGGGTCCTCAGTTCTTACGTATTAGGAATCATGACTCATCCTGTCACATATATTAGCTAAATAAAGTGTAACGGACAGCTCTGTCAGTACTTGAAGCCACCCTCACAGAGTGGGAGAAATCTGGAACAGGCAGTTAAATACAGTATATAGACAAACTAAAAAAGCACCAGCTCACCCACAATTGGAAACGGGTGGCACAGCTCACAGGAACTTTCTGCTGTTAAAGAGGTTGTCTCACTACAAGGATTGCTTTTTAAGTTAAAGATCTTGCAAAAACAAGTCACTTTGCAATAGATGTCCAATAACGGTGTCCTACCTATTCCTAGATATCCCCTCTTGTATGGGCTGCATCAGCTCCTCAGGTCGCTATAGCTACAGACCTGTTTGATCTCTCCTGATAGGCTGCCAGCACTGGTTGCTATAGCTACAGACCTGGCGTCTGCTGCAGCCTAGTAGAAGCCAGTAAACACGCCCCTGAATTCAAAATGAAACCAAGATAACAGGACTGAGGTAAGATGAAACACTGTAGTGAGACAATCCCTTGAATAGAAGATTAAAGCGTTGTCCAGTGATCCATAAATGTAAAAGGATATATTTTATTGGAATAATATAAGAACCTTACAAAAAGGATAATGTGATGCGTTTCAGGCTCATCACTTGAGCCCTTAGTCGTACGTAGGCAGTGAAATAGAAATATGAAAAGATCTGCATAGCTGGTTGTCAATTGAATAATTGTGTGACATAGTACAGGAGTTAATACACCCAGGAGCCATGCACCTAGTATTGACTCCCAACTTTTTTTTTTAAGCTCCAAAATATGTTCATTTGGCTCCTGGAGGATTTAACTGCTTCCTAGATAGTGTTGTCAGTTATATTCCAGTTAGTGTCATCAATGTATTTCTATACAGGTTTTTTGTCTTTAGGTAGAATATTGCATTTGCTTTGAAAATGTCCAATGTGTGCATCACACAAATTATTCCTCATGTTCTTTCCATCTGTTAGTACGAGCTTGTCTATTTTCTACTGCAGGCAGACACCTTCCTCTCTTCTCAACAGCGATCAAGATGGCCACCTCTAACCTGGAAAATCAATTACAGAGTGCCCAAAAGAATTTGTTGTTTCTCCAACAGGAGCATGCCAATACGCTCAAAGGATTACACGCTGAAATCCGCCGGCTGCAGCAGCACTGCACAGGTAAAAATGGAAGACAATGATGTCCTAGTTCCAGGAGCAGAGCAGTATTATAAAGCATGGCGTGACGTCTGGGTATACAGCAGATTGATCCCGGCTAGAGCCGTTCTTCACTATGCATTATTTTCTCTCTTTGCTAAGTGTAATATGTGCCAATTAGGGCATTATAATGGATTTCAATAGTTTTATATGGGGGAAAATATTTCATATGTGGTATTTGTAAAACACTATTTGTATTATCATGCCACCTGGTTGGAATTGAATATTGGTAATTGAATTGATGCCCAAACTATTAGGATCCTCCATACTTAACAAATATAGAAGATTCAATGCCAAACTGCTAGCTTCATTCAAATATTTATTGATCTAAAGTTTTTTTTAATCAATTATGTTATGCAATATTAGTAGATACCCCATCCCAATAGTTGGAGCCACTCTCCACTACACTGGTGAGAGGGTGGCATGGCATCATTCTCACCCAGCTGGTGCGTGCAGTCTACAGTGTCCTGTACAGTATAAATATTTAATTATCCAGTGCCCCTCTACCGGGGGTCTCTGTCTCTCTGTCTCTCTCTCTGTGTGTGTGTGTCTCTCTCTCTCTCGTAGGAATTTTGGCCCATTCCTCCTGACAGAACTGGTGTAACTGAGCCATGTTTGTAGGTTGCCTTGCTCGCACCTGCCTTTGCAGCTTTGCCCATACATTTTAAATAGGATTGAGATCAGGGCTTTGTGATGGCCACTCCAAAACATTGACTTGGTTATCCTTAAGCCAGTTTGTAACCAGTATGGCAGTAGCTTCGGGTCATTGTCCATTTGGCAGACCCATTTCTTTTGGCAGGCCCAAGCTTTAACTTCCTGTTTTGAGATGTTGCTTCAGTATTGCCACGTAATCTTCTTTCCTCATAATGCCACCTATTTTGTGAAGTGCACCAGTCCCTCCTGCAGCAAAACAAGCCCACAACATGATGCTGCCACCCTTGTGTTTCATAGTTGGGATAGAATTCTTAGGCTTCCAACTTTCTCCCTTTTTTCCTCCAAATGGTAACAATGGTCACTATGGCCAAACAGTTCAATTTTAGTTTTGTCAGACCACAAGACGTGTCTCCAAAAATGTAGGTCTTTGGTCCTTTGTGCATTTGCAGACATTAATCTGGCTTTTATATGTTTCTTCTGGAATAATGGCTTCTTCCTGGCAGAGTGGCCTTTCAGCCCATGTTGATACAGTACTTGTTTCACTGTGGATAATGACACAATTTTTACCAGCTTCCGCCAGCATCTTCATAAGATCTTTTGCTCTTGGGTAGATATGCACATGTCAGACCAAAGCACATTCATCTCTGAGATACAGAACCTGTTTCCTTTCTGAGCGGTATGATGGCTGGACATTCCCTTCTCGTTTGTACTTCTGTGTATTTGCTTGTACAGATGAACGAGGCACCTTCGGTTATCTGGAAATTACACCAAATGATATCCAGACTTGCACAAGTCCACAATTCTCTTCCTGATATCTGGGCTGATTTCTTTAGACTTCCCAGATGTAAACAGAATCTGTATTTGTGTGTCGCTAACTCAGATTTTGCCAGTAAACATATCAGAAGCTTCCAAAGACATGACATCATCATATGGGGCAGAAAACAATATATGGTCTGCACATCCAAAAAACTTTTTTGAAAAAGCTGATTGGGAGTTGGGCTTAAGCAGTTTTGATCAAAAATGTGAACTAAGAACTTCAAAAATGTTTCATGTATTCTAAGTAGCAGAAATGGTTTTCCAAAAATTCCTATGTTCTTTTTTTAGTGCTAGTAGTGTGCTACTGATATTGGATTGTGTTTGTATGTTACTGCCACATCAGTGTGCACCTATGCTAATGTTTTCAAAAAAGTTTTTTGGGATGTACAGAACCAAATATTGTTTTCTAGACTGTTTGTATGGGACAGTGGCTGCCCCTTCTTTGGTTTTTTTTCCACTCCACCCACCTGCACAGGCTTTTAAATCAATGCAGATTACCTTGTAGCTAGAATTTTCTCTTCCTGAAATGTGGAGATCTGAACAGGCACCAAGAGAGGTAACGATCGAGTAGGTTTCCACCAGTATTGAGGTCGCCTTGGTGATTGGCAGGTGGGCTTAAGCAGTTTTGATAAAAAATGTGAACTAAGAACCTCAAAATGTTTTCATCTATTCGAAGTAGCAGATATGGTTTTCCAATAATTCCTATGTTTTATGATCGTTTTTTAGTGCTAGTAGTGTGCTACTGATATTGGATTGTGTTTGTATCATCATATGGGCTGTTGCAAATTGTTTTAAGGCATAGTAATCCTAGTGTATGTAAATGTTTGACTTTGCAGAAAGTACTAAAAATGCCTTAAAAATTCTCTCTCATTACACTGGCATTTGGCAAATCTAAATAGGTAACGTATATTCTGATTTCATGTCAGATAGTGAGAAAAACATGCATATGTGTCTTTTTATATACTGCATGTAAACTTATGGTTTCAACTGTGTGTGTGTGTGTGTGTATGTATGTGTATGTATTTAGTTGTTATAATATATATATATATATATATATATATATATACACACAAAGTTGTATATGTATTTTGTGTGTGTATATGTGTATATATATATAGATAGATAGATAGATATATAGAGATATACATACACACACACAGTTGGAACTAGAAGTTTACATACGCTATATAAAAAGACACATATGCATGGTTTTCTCGCTATCTGACATATATATATGCCCATAAATTATGTATAATAACAAGAAATGACACAGGAAAAAAGTATTGAACACGGTTTCTGAAAAGTATTTAATACTTGGTACAAAAGCCTTTGTTGGTGATGACATCTTCAAGACACTTCCTATATGGAGAAACTAGTGGCCTGCATTGCTTAGGTGGGATTTTGGTCCATTCTTCTGCACAAACACTCCTCAAATCATAAAGGTTCATAGAGGGCTCCCTCTATGAACTCTGAGCTTTAGGTCCTTCCAGGGGCGTCGCTAGGCAGTATCATTCGGGGCAGAAGCCCCGGATGTAAAGCCTTCTCCCCCGAATGATTAGTCTCCTAACTCTCTCTGCTCGCTGCAGTGAGAAGCTCCGCCCACCGCCAGAGCCTCAGCACTCTCAGGGAGCAATGAGAGCAGCCCCTCCTCTTCTGTGCTCCCTGCACAGCCCTCCCCAGGAGCTACAGCACCAACAGCAATGTTCCCTGCCTGCTTCTGACGGCTCCTGCAGCAGATCGTCGGCCCCATCACTATGGAAACCAGAACGAGTTTCTGGTTTCCTCAAGTCTTCCAGAGCTGCCTAAACAGCCCAGGAGCTTCTAGGACCCCAGTGACCCTGCATAAGGTATGTCCTGAGGCAGGATGGAGGGCTATGCCCCCACCTCACATGTCTATACTAATATACTGGACCTGTGTCACAGAGGTACAGTATATTAGTATATACATACACATAGGGACAGTATATACACAAATGTAACACACAGGTACATATTGGACATGTGTATATACTGTTCCTGTGTGTATATTACAGTGTATATATTTATATACACACCACTATTATATATATAATATATATATATTATATATATATATATATATATTATATATATCACACACACCACACAAGTACAGTATATACATGTATAATACTTATCTGGGTGTTATATTTGAGTATATACTGTCCCTGTGTGAAGTACACGTTTTGGTGTATGTATGTGTGTATATATATATATATATAAAATATATATATATATATATATATATATATATTGGTGTAGTGTGTATATAAATATATATATACTGTAATATACACACAGGAACAGTATATACACAAATGTAACACACAGGTAAATACTGGACATGTGTATATACTGTTCCTGTGTGTATATTACAGTATATATATATTTATATACACACTACACCACTATATATATATATATATATATATATACTTCACACAGGGACAGTATATACTCAAATGTAACACCCAGATAAGTATTGTACATGTTTATACTGGGTGTGTGTATATATATATATATATATATATATATACATATATATATACATATATATTGGTGTAGTGTGTGTATATAAATATATATATACTGTAATATACCCACAGGAACAGTATATACACATGTCCAGTATTTACCTGTGTGTTACATTTGTGTATATACTGTTCCTGTGTGTAACAGCTGGGTAGGGGCCATCTGCAGTGAGATAAGTCTGATGTATTAAAGTGGTCAAGCAAATAATAAGTGTAAAAAAAAAAACAAATAAAAAAAACACACATATAACCTTTTCCCCATTACAAATGCTTGTGAATGAAAAATTGTAAAAAAAAAAGTACACATATTTGGCATCACCGTGTGCGTATCAACCCAGTGCTATAAAACTGATATTTTACCCCCTCCATAAACACTGCTACAAATTTTTTGTTTTTAAAAAAAAAAACATTTTTTGTTCATGCCACTGAACAAGAAATTGAATAAAAAGCAATCAAAAAGTCCCATGAGCCTCAGTACAGTACCAATGAAAAAAAGTTATGGCTATTAGAATGGTATGAATTGGGTATTGCTGTAATCGTGTTTATGCCCCACAGTAAGTGCTGTAAAAAAAAATTAAAAAACACTACCAGGATTTTTTATACACTTTGCCTCATAAAATTTGGAATACAAGGTGATCAAAAAACATATATTGCCCAAAATGGTACCAGTAAAAATGTCTGCTCATCCTGCACAAAATAAGCCTTTACACGGCTCTATCAACATAATTGAAAAAAAAAGAGTTATAGATGAAAAAAGAAAAAAAATGGAAAACAGCTGTGTCATTTAGGAGTTAAACTACATCACCACATATACCATATTGTTCAGACTATAAGAGGCACTTTTGTGCCCCAAATTTGGGAAGAAAATGAGGGTGCAACCTATATTTTGAATTCAGCAGGAGGTAGGAGTGGGACAATGCTGTAGGCCGTGGGCTGGGAGGATGGGGTATGTGGTCGGATACCATCAGCAAGGGAGTCAAGAGCAGAGTCTCTGCTGCTGGAAGCTAGCGGCGGGGTTTAATTATCCCCTTCATGCATATGGATGTGCCTGAACATCTAAATGGCATGAAGGATGTATAAAGCAGGCTCACACGCTGAGCTCACTCTATGCGTAGCGGACAGCGGCTGTTCCTTACACTCACCGCTTACAAAGGGCCCGTGCCCCGAATGTTTTAAGACCCTAGCAACGCCCCTGGGTCCTTCCATAGATTTTCTATAGGATTCAGGTCAGGTGATTGGCTGGATCATTCTAGCAGCTTTATTTTCTTTCTCTGGAACCACTTGAGAGTTTCCTTGTCTGTCTCAGTACATTGGTCAGTTTTACTTGAATGGAGCCATGTTGGAGTTCACTGAATAGCTGGCTGCAGAATGTTCCTCTGTGCGGGCAATAAGGAACTATGATCTATTAGTTTTCTTGAATGACGGGCCTCAGAGGCTGACACCCCCTACTGATCATAAAGTTGTGTGCTAGGAAAATGACATTTCCACAAGGTGGAAAGCAGTAAAAGTTTCAAATAATGTCACATCTAACATTCTTCTCTATTTTCTATTTCTGCAGATCTAACTTATGAACTGACGCTTCAAACTGATCAGACAGGTAAAAATCTGTAAAGCTTCATTATATGTCATTATTTCTATTCATTCTACAGTGGTAAAGGTTTTATTTCTTTTTCCAAATAGAGAATTTTAACAGTTGTGTCCCTGGTCTCAATATGCATTTCTATTCAGCTTGATAAGGAACAATTAAACCTTTCTTTGCTGATGCAGTAGGTTCAGGCTGTATCCGATGTACATGTAGAAATCCGTGAGAGGTTGTAGACAATGAATGGCTGTAGGAACAGTGCCAGCATGGACTCCCTTACATCCCGTACAGTGGTGTCTTTATAGTTATTTGTTGCAGCTCCGCTAACAGTCAGTGCAGTCCTGTGACTTTTTTTTTCTTAATGTATTGTTGCTGTGTAGTTTGTAATCCAATTATCATGAATCTTGGAAAATGTAACAGTGGCATATTTGCATGTATAACTTGTTTAAGAAAGGAAACGGACATTCCTCATCTGTTAAATCCTCCAAAGCGCTAGCAAACCTGCTTTGATGGTCACCGCCAGTCTGTGTTTATTATCCTACTGTGATGACATCATATACATCCATGTGACTGCTGCAGCCAATCACTCTCCTCAGCAATGTTGTACAGCACATGACCATTAAAGGGGTTGTCTCACTACATGGATTTTTTTTTATGTTAAAGATCTTGCAAAAACAAGTCACTTTGTAATATGTGCCCATTAACCGTGTCCTTCCTATTCCTAGATTTCCCCTCTTGTATGCGCTGCATTAGCTCATCAGGTCGCTATAGCTACAGACCTGTTCGATTTCTCATAATAGGCTGCTAGTGTCGGTTGTTATAGCTACAGACCTGGTGTCCTCGGCAGCTCATCACCGTAGCCTAGTAGAAGCCAGTAAACCCGGAATTAAAAATGAAACTAAGAAAACAGGACTGAGGTAAGATGAATCATGTGGTAAGATAACCCCTTTTAGGCCAGTAATTGGCCGCAGCAGTCACATGGGTATATGTGATGTCATTGCTGTAGTAATGTAAACTAAGACTGGCAGACACCACCAGAGCATCAGCGCTGGTGCCGGAAGCAATATAACATGTGAGTGAAGTGTATCTTAATAACCTTAACTGCATTTCTTAGAGACAATTCCCTCAAGTTTTTTTTTTTTATTACATATTAACAAGAAATATATGACTATAGTATGTTTAAAAAAAAAAATAGGTGCTATTTTCTTTTTTTCTATTTCGATTTGTTCCTGTCCACTGCTTTTAACTTCCCTGCATTTTGCTTTGTTAATATCATACCATGTTTCATCTCCAGTGCCCAGACCTCCAAAATGTACTCAGGACAGGTAGTATCCAGCTATATACTGTTCTTATGATAGATAGGTCTGTACATCTAGCTGTTTATCTAGCCATATGATAAATTAAATACATTGTTACACTTAGGCTATGTTCACACGGTGTATTTACAGGGCGTAATTACGGCCCGCAATTACGCCGTGTGGCCGGGGGAGTGAGCGGGGGGCCGGCACTTCGCCGGCCCATAGACAATCACTGCTAGCGGCGCGTATACGCCGCTAGAAGTGACATGTCAATTATCTCCGAGAGGAGACGTAATCCATAGTTCTCCATGAGAACTGTGAATTACCGTAATGAATGGGCCGTTTTCAGCCCGTAATTGGCGCACTTCGGCGCGTAATTACGGACCGAAATACTGCCCATTTTAAGCCGTGTGAACATGGCCTTAGAGTATATAAGTATTACATTTCGCCTTTTGCAGTTTGTTCGCACTGGGTATTTTTCACTGTAGTTAATAGATTTGAAAATCGTGTTGCAGAAAAAAGAACATGCTAATTTTTGCTGTAGAATCCACTGTAGGTAAAAACACAGATCAGCCTCAATGAATCAGATGAAAATGTAGCAGAAATTTAAGGGTCCTCCTGGGCAAAATCTGGTGTTTTGAATATAGCTTAATTTTTTATGTGGTAAAATACAGCAATATTAGACTGGTTTTAGAGGCGTGACTGATCTAATATGGGGCATTCAAAATAATGATCATTTTGACTACCTAGTTCCCCACCTGTATAGTGTTCTAAAATGTTGGTATTTATCACTGTATAAAACCCACAGGCATCTTGTGTCACTATAACTTTACTGTGGTAGTGTCTCTTAATTTTCAGTAACTATACAGATGATATTGTCACATTGGTGCCCCTTAATACTGCTTGAGCTCACATAGATGGTACAGCGCTGTACTGACAGCTCAAGTTTACTGATAACCAGTTATCTGCAACATCCAAGACCTCAGAGACTCCAAGGGCCAAATGTATGAAAACTGTCTAGGTCTAAAACTCACTTTCTTGCCCATAGCAACCAATCACAGCGCCCCTCTCATTTCATATAGTGCTCTGGAAGAATGAAAGAGACACTCTGATTGGTTGCTATGCGCAACAAAGTGAGTTTTAGACATAGACAGTTTTCATACATGTGGCCCCAAGTATGAGGGCATGGTGAGGGTGGTAGCTTTACATCAGTTCAAGGGCTGTTGTGCATAATGAGCCCTTCAGTTTGCAGTGTTAGAAGTCCGATGCAGGTTATCCCAATAGCCTGCTGTAGTGTCCATTTTGTGACCATACAGGATTGCCCTGTGACCGCCACACATTACTTTGAGGTGTCTCTCTAGTTGAAGGACTGTCGCAACCTGTGAGAAGTCCCGCTGCTGTGCTCATGAACAGTTGAAACCAGAAGTTTACATACACTATATATAAAAAGACACATATGCATGTTTTTCTCCCTATCTGACATGAAATCAGAATAAACCTTACCTGTTTAGGTCAATTAGGATTACCACAATTATTTATATTTGCCAAATGCCACAATAATGAGAGAGAATTTTATTAAGGAATTTTTATTACTTTCTGCAAAGTCAAAAATGTACATACACTAAGATTACTATGCCTTTAAACAATTTGGGACAACCCATATGATGATGTCATGTCTTTGGAAGCTTCTGATAGGTTTATTGGCAGAATCTGAGTTAGACACACCTGTGGAAGTATTTTAACCCCTTAAGCCGAACGCCTGAAAAGTAGTTAATGACCAGAACATTTTTTTAGTTTTTGCCTCCTTGCTTTTCAACAGTTGTAACTTTTTTATTTTTTTAATGACTCAGTTGGATGAGGCCTCGTTTTATTCGAGACGAGTTGTATTTTATGGGGGAATAGTTTAAGTTCACTTAGAAATAATTGCAGAATTTTTTGGGGTTTTTTTTTTTTTTCCAATTTTTTTTACATTTATTTTCCAACATTCACATTTAACACTTAACTTGTTAGATTAATTCTACATGTTATTATGGTTGTGTGGATACCTAATATCTGTAGGTTTGGTTTTTTTTTGTGTGTAATGTATGCACAATTATTTTTTATGAAATATTTATTTTTATTTTATTTAGGTTTGGGATTTTTTTTACTTTAAATCCCATGAAGGGAGAACTGTTTTCCTTTTTTTATTTTTTTTTTTTTACACTAAATAATGTATTAGCATATTTATATATGCTAATACATTATAATCTGTGTTAGTCTGACACAGGCAGTAATCAGGACAGCACACAGGCTGGCCTGATCACTGGCTTGTTACACAGACAGCTCTGGGGCCACTCTAGGTCCCCAGGGCTGACTGTGCAGCGTTCCCTGAGCTCTGTCGGATCACCGGGTGTTCCAATCACCCGACAGAGCAGGGGAACCCTTTGATTGCGCTGTGGTAACGCACCGCCGCAATCAAAGGGTTAAAGCATCGGGTTGCAGAGGTTTCTTCAGCTCCCCAGTGCTCGCAGGAGAAGCTCTGGGGGGGGCTGTGTGATACAGCCCCGATCACAGTGCAGCTGCGGCGCCGGGGCGCCGGCAACTCTGAAGTCTGCAGTGACGTCTAAAGACGTTGCTGCAGACGAACATCCCGCACCAGCCGACGCCAAAAGTTGGCGGGCGGTCGTTAAGGAGTTAATTGCACACCAGAAACACACTGCTTCTGTGTGTAACATCATGGGAAAGTCTAAAGAAATCAACCAAGATATATTGTGGACTTAGATCATCCTTGGGGGCAATTTCCAGATACCCAAAGTTGTCTCGTTCATCTGTACAAACGATTATATGCAAGTACAAACAAGATGGGAATGCCTCCAGGCATGCAATGGTCTTATGCCTATTACATAATAATACCTAGGTACACAGAGTATTCAAAATCATTATGTAAGTGATCAAACAATTACATTGTTAAGTTCCCTAGTGGGACTAAAAAAAAAAACTTAAATTTTAATAGTTACATAATTGATGAGGGCAAAGGTCCATCAATTCCAAGTTACACAGTTGAATCACATTATTATGACTGCTTCCTACATTGGACGTTGGCAGCATGTAGCTTGTGAAGGAAGTCCCATGTCGTGAGCTGGCTTGGTTTGTATATAATGTGTGTTATAGGCTGTCAACACACATATCCCATGTTGCGGTCATGAGTAAAAGGGACAATTTCATAGTTAAAAAAGGAATGATTATTATCTTTTGGTTTGTGAACTGCTCATCTGCTACTATGAAAATTGAAGGCTTTTCTGCTAATGTAACTTTGTTAGTAGAGGTGCAGTGACTACCCATCTGCTTCAGAGTCCCATCTGTGGTAGTGCTCACTGAACTGTATTTATTTTTATACACAAGTATGGTAGACCCCTGGTTCATTTTGGAGACCAGTTTCACCACTGTAGCGTGTAGTTCTGCCCTTGCACATCTTCATAGCTGACAGTCATTCCTCACATCAATGACACGTGATGTTCTGCAGATTCTACATTATTTTTAACAATGATGCAATTTTAAACAAACACGTACAGTGGGGAAAATAAATATTTGATACAGTGGCGATTTTGCAAGTTTTCCCACCTACAAAGAATGGAGAGGTCTGTAATTTTTATCGTAGGTTGAGAGACAGAATTTAAAAAAAAAACCAAGAAATCACATTGTATGATTTTTAAATAATTAATTTGCATTTTATTGCATAAAATAAGTATTTGATACAATAGAAAAACAGAACTTAATATTTGGTACAGAAACCTTTGTTTGCAATTACAGAGGTCAGACGTTTCCTGTAGTTCTTGACCAAGTTTGCACACAATGCAGTAGGGATTTTGGCCCACTCCTCCATACAGATCTTCTCCATATCTTTCAGGTTTTCGTGCGGTTGCTGGGCTACATTGAGTTTCAGCTCAATTTTCGATTGGGTTTAGGTCTGGAGACTGGTAGGCCACTCCAGGACCTTGAAATGCTTCTTACGGTGCCACTCCTTAGTTGCCCTGGCTGTGTGTTTCGGGTCATTGTCCTGCTGGAAGACCCAGCAACGACCTATCTTCAATGCTCTTACTGAGGGAAGGAGGTTGTTAGCCAAAATATTGCGATACATGGCCCCATCCATCCTCCCTTCAATACGGTGCAGTCGTCCTGTACCCTTTGCAGAAAAACACCTCCAAAGCATGATGTTTCCACACCCATGCTTCATGGTTGGGATGGCATTCTTGAGGTGGTTCTGGTCCTTCTACCTCCAAACACGGTTAGTGGAGTTGATACCAAAAAATTCTATATTGGTCTCACTTGACCACATGACCTTTTCCCATGCTTTATCTGGATCATCCAGATGGTCATTGATGAACTTCAAACGGGCCTGGACATGTGCTGGGGTGAGCAGGGGAACCTTGCGTTCCCTGCAGGATTTTAATCCATAACAGAGTAGTGTGTTACTAACGGTAATCTTTGTGTTTTCAGCTCTATTCAGGTCATTGACCAGGTCCGCCTATGTAATTCTGGACTGATTCTTGACCTTTCTCAGAATCCTCCTTACCCCTCTCACCCTAGACCGAGGAAGATTGAGACTCTTCTTGTATTTCTTCCATTTTCTAATAATTCCTCCAACAGTTGTTGCCTTCTCACCAAGCTGCTTGCCTATTGTCCTGTAGCCCATCCCAGCCTTGTGCATGTCTACAGTTTTGTCCCTGGTGTCCTTACATAGCTCTTTGGTCTTGGCCATGGTAGAGAGGTTGGAGTGTGATTGATTGTGTGTGGACAGATGTTTTTTATACAGGTAATGAGTTCAGCAAGTGCAATTAATACAGGTAATAAGTGCAGTGTAGGAGGGCTTTGTAACGAAAAACAGGTCTGTGAGAGCCAGAATTCTTGCTGGTTGGTAGATGATCAAATACATATTTCATGCAATAAAATCCATTACTTATGTAAAAATCATACAAAGTGATTTTCTGGATATTTTTTAGATTCTTTCTCTCACAGTTGAAGTGCACCTACAATAAAAATTACGGACCTCTCCATTCTTTGTAGGTGGAAAACTTGCAAAATCACCAGTGTATCAAATACTTATTTTCCCCACTATATGATATTGTTGCAATTGGAACTATCAATTTAATAAAGTTAGCTATTGTAAAATTATTTTTTTTTAATCTCCACCACACCCTAAAAAAAAACAATGTTAATCATTTTTATGTACCCCGAATGTGTTCTGTTAAATAAAATGAAAAAACGTACCTTTCTTCATAATTTTCATATCTTCAATGTGGAAAATAAAATGGAATGAAAAGATGTGTCCAAACGTCTGACTGTTACTGTATATAAGATATATCTAAATTGTAGCCATTTGCTTCCCTTTTGCCTCTAGAATGGTCCCGTTACATTATAAAAAGTACAATATAACATTACTGACAAAACGCAGAATGGCTCTTTGGCCTCCTTGTAGTGAGTATATTGACATTCATTAACAACATCCAGTACTGGGGTCTTCAGAACACATGACCAATGTCCAGTCCCCACTACATCGCTCACTTTTGGCAGGCTGCTGTTATAAGTGTATGTTCACACGGTGTTTTGGGTCCGTGTGAACATACGCTTTTAGATGCGTGTTTGGGTCCTTCTAGACCAGGGGTCCCCAACTCCAGTCCTCAAGGCCCACCAACAGGTCATGTTTTTAGGATCTCCCACAGAATGCACTGACAATGATATCACCTGTGCAGAATGCACTGACAATAATGATATCACCTGTGCAGAATGTACTGACAATAATGATATCACCTGTGCAGAATACACTGACCATAATGATATCACCTGTGCAGAAAATGGCACTGACGCATAATGGATATCACCTGTGGGCAGAAAATTACACTGACCACCATAATGAATATCAACCTGTGGCAAGAATGCACTTGAAAACCATAATTGATATTTCCACCTGTGTCGCAAAGAATGCAACTGAAACCCATAAAATTAAAATGTTATCACACCCCTGTGGCAGAATTGCAAATTGACAATATTTCCATAATCCCAAAACTGTGCAGAATGTAATGACCATAAATATATCAACCTGTTGGCAAAGAATGCACTGAAACCATAATTTGATAATCGCCCTGTGGCAGAATGCACTACCGTAATGGGAATATCACCTGTTGCAGAATTGGGGCCCCTGACCCCCCATAATGGAATCACCCTTGTGCAGAAAATGTAAACAACAAATTAAATTGAAATCACCTTTGCATAATAAACACTGACCATAATAGAAAATTTATCACCTGTGGGGGCAGAAATAATTTGCACTGACCCCATAATGAAATATCAACCTTTGGCAAAGAATACACCTGTGACCCATAAATTGGAATATCACCTGTTTGCCAAGAATGGCCCCCCTGACCATAAAATGATAAATCAACCTGTTCAAAAATGCACTTGGACCATAATTGATATCAAAACCTGTGTCAGAAATGCAATTTAGGGACCATAAATGAAATATCAACCTTGTGCAGAATGGCCACTGACCATAATGATATCCAAAAACCTGTGCAGAAATGCCACTGACCCATAATGATATCCAACCTGTTTGCAAGAAATGCAAAAAAAACTGACAATAAATTTGAAATTAAATCCACCTGTTTGCAGAAAATGCAACTGGCAATAATGATAATCACCTTTTTGGCATAAAATGCACAGACCATAATTGAATATCCACCCAGTGGCAGAAAATCAACTGACCCAAAATGATTATCTACCTGTGGTCAGAATTGCAACTTGAACAAATAATTATCACCCTGTTTGCAAAAAATGCACTTGACCAATAATGCTATTCCCAAACCTGTGCAGAAATGCAACCTGACAATAAATATCACCTGTTGGCAGAAGATGCACTGACCCCAAAATTGGAATATCCACCTGGTGGGCAGAATGGCACTGAACAATAATGATTAATTCCAACCCTTGCAGAAAAAAATGCAAAACCTGAACCATAAATGAATATCACCCTTGTTGCCAGAATGGCACTGACAATAAATGAAATAATCCCCAAACCCAGCTGTGCAGAAATGCACTTACACTTATAGAACTTGTAATGTTATCACCCCCCCCTCGTGGCCAAATGCACGCTTGACAATTAATGAAATCACGACTCTTGGATTCAAAGAATAATGCAACAGACCCAGGAAATAATGATATCACTCTGTGCCGAAGAAAATAAAATTGCAAATTGACCAATTAATTGTATATCTACCCTCTGTTGCAGAAAATGCAATTGACCATAAAAATGATGATCAGCCGATTGGTTGCAGGAATTGCCACCTTGACATAAATGATTTTATTGCACCGTGGGGGCAAGAAAAAAATCAACCTGGCAAAAAATTAATTGTAATCACCCCTGTGGCAGAATGCCCCCACTGAGAACCATATTGAAACCCGAATCAACCTGGTACGTGCCAGGGCAAGATGCAGACTGACCCGAGTCAATAATGATTGATCGAAGACGCTGGTGCCAGAAACTGCCCACCTGAAACCCCCATAATTATATCCACTGTGGCAAGAAAAAGAATGCACGACCAATAATGAAATCACTGGTTTGTGGTGTCAAATGCACATTGAACCAAATAATAATGAATATCACCCTTTTTTAGGGGGGCAGAAATGGCACTGACCATAATGGAACAAACCCACCTGTGGCGAAATGCCCACTGACCGTACCCAATTAATGATATCAACTTGGTTGGCCAAAATTGCAAAGCGTGAAACAAATAAGTTGAAAATTATCAACCTTGTTTGTGGCAGAAAAATAGCAACTTTACCCATTAAAATTATAAAATCGACGTCTTTGATGGCAAGGGAATGCACTGACCAATTAATGATTCACCTTGTTGCAGAATGCTCACCGCGTGATCCAATTATGTGAATGATTTAATGCCACCCTGTGGCAAGAATTGTAAAATGGAAACCATATTGGTTTATCACTCTTCCATGAAATGCCCAAACTGGGGTCCAATTAATAAGTTATCACCCTTGTTAGTCAGAATGCACTGACAATAATGATTAATCGACCCCTGGGTGGTCAAAAATGCCTCCTGAACGCATTAAATGGATATCAACCTGTTGCCAAATTCTCCCTTAACCTATGGAAATGAAGTATCACCCTTGATTGGCCAGAAATGTACTGACAATAAATGATAGAATCAACCTGTGTGGGCCAGCAAATTGTTCTGACCATAATGAAAATATCTACCAAACCCTGTGGCAGAATGCACTTGACTATAAAATGTATATCACCCCTGTTTGCAGAAAATGCACTGGACCCTATAATTGAATATCACCTGGTTGCAAGAATGCCCCAACTGACCAATAATGAAATATTCAACACTTTGGGTGGCAAGAATGCCCCCCACTTTGACCCATTAATGGATAAGTTCCAACCTGTTGGCAGAAAAATGCAACGGTCCCCCCATAAATGATATCTACCCTGTGCTGATATGCGCTGACAATAATGATAATACCTGTAGCAAGAGAAATACACTTGAACAATTAAATGATTATCACCTGTGTGCAAGAATGCCCACTGACCATTAATGAAATATCAACCTGTGCATGAATTGCCCACTGGGACCCATGATATCACCCTGTGCAAGAAAAATGCACTGACAACAAGTGATATGCACCTTTATCTGCAGATGGCCCTTGAAAACCATAAGTGAAATTTAATCGATAACCCGGGTGCAAGAAATGCCACCCTGACTATTAATGATATCCACCCTGTGGAAGGAAATGGCCCCCCTAGTAACCCCTTATAATTTTGAGATTAAATCACTGCCAGAATGCGCTTGACAATAATATATTTATCGTAACCTTAGGGCAGAATGCCCGCGCTGACCAGAATGATAATTCACCCTGTGGCAGAAATGCCGCTGACCATAATTGATAATCCGACTTTGCAGAATGGGCAACTGGATCAGTAAAATTGAAAATATCACCCATGTGGGTATAGAAATGCAAACTAGGACCAAATAATGAATTAATCCACCTTGTGTCTGGCAAAATGCCACTGACTAGACTGAAAAATTCACGTCTGAGCCAATAAATTCACGTGGACCAATAAATAGAATCGAAACGTGTGGCAGGAAATGGCCCGCGCCTTGACATAATGATATTACCTGATGCCAGATGTTATGAGCCATAATATTAGTTACACGCTGTGCAAGAATGCCCAACTGGTGTCCCATAATTAATATTCATACCCTGTGGGCATAATGGGCAAACTGAACAATTAATGAGAAAATATCACGCTGTTTGCAGAATGCTACTTGTGACCCATAATGAATATATCAAACCTGTGTTGGCAAATGCCTCTGACCATCAATGATATCACCTAGTGGCAGAAAAGGTAAACTGAACCAATAATGACTATATCACCCTGTGCAGAATGTACCGTTGACAATAACTGATAAAAACACCTGTGCAACCTGTAACAGTACTCATCAAATGATTTGGATTCACACCCCCCGCTGTTGCAAAAGAATGCACTGACTTAATTTATAATATTGAATAATTTCACCCTTGAGCCAGCAATGCCACATGACCCATAATGAAAAATAACAACCCTGTGCCATGCAAAATGCAAGACTGACAATAAATGAATATCCACCTGTGCCAGAAAATGAGGCAATACTGAACCTATTAATGATTAAATCGAACCTCGATGCGAGAAATGCCCTGACTTATTAATGATAATCCACCTGCTAGGCAGAAGCCACTGGGTCATAATTGGATATCACCTGTTTTGGGCAGTTAAATTGGCCCCGGCTGGACAAATTAATGAATATGCAAACTTGGGGCCAAGAAATTACGAGCCTTGAAAAACCAATTAAAGATTATCGTACCCTGTTTTTGCAGAATTCACTGAACAATAAAGATTGATATCAAACATGGTGGGCAGGAAAATGCCAACCCCTGAACCCATAATGATATCAAACCTTGTGGCAGAAATGCAACTGAACACAATGATTTACTCACCTGTGCTCAGAAATGGCCCAAACTGACCAATAATGATTATCACCCCCTGTTTGGCAAGGGAAATGCCCCGGCCCCCTACCTATAATGAATTGATTTTCACTGATGTGCAGAATGACGCTGACAATAATGATATCACCTGTGCAGGAATTTGACAAAACAGACAATAAAATTTGATCATCACTCTGTGGTGGAGCCAAGAATGCCCCTTACAATTAATGAATATCACCTGTTGGCAGAGAAAAATAGCGCTGACCCGTTAATTTTGATAATCACCTGTGCCAAGAATATTGCCCCACTGACAGGGTAATTTGTAAGTTATCCACGCTTGGCAGAATTCCCACCTAGGCCTGACCAAATTAGATCACCTTGGGCAAAGAATGCAACTGACAATAATATCACCTTGGTGCAAAAATGGTAAACTACAATAATTGATATCACTGTGCAGAAATTACAACTGAAACCAAAACAATGACCATTCACCCCTGTTGTCCAGAAATGTTACTGGAAAAATAATTGCGATTATCACCCTTGTGAGCAATACCTGAGCGTAAATTCCTGAAAATAACGCTTAACCCTGGTTTGGTCCCTTTTAGGACCGAGGATTTTTGAAAGACACTTGGTAGTCTTAGAACCGGGCGGCCCCTGAAACCAATGCATCTAAACAAATAGGCAGTTGTTTGGGATGTTTACAAATTCATTCGGCAATTTTCAAACAACGCATCGAGATCGGCGCGTCCGACAAAAAGATGATCGCCGATGCGTGTTTTTACCATTGCGTCTTTCTTAATGGGTTCGTTCCCGCTTCTTTTTGGAATCCCGTTTCCCAAGAAATGTATTTAAAAATGTACAATCCTAGGGTCCCCCGAAAAAGAGCGCAGCCATGAGCCCCCAAAAAATAAAAATAAAGAGTAAAAAAAAAAAAATAGTCAAACCTGCCAGCAAATTTTAAACAAACGGCTAAAATCGCAAAAAGCGTTTGTTTTTTGGGAATCGCGATCGAGAACTCCTTGTAGAAGACCGTTTTTTTTTTTTTGGGATGCGATTTTTTCCGAGCCCAACACGGAACCTGGAAATCCATCTAGTCGCCCAAAAAACAACCGTGGGGTTGGAGCAAAATAACCCAAAAGGGGTGGGTTTACTCTTGAGTTTCCCCATTTTCCCCCTTCATAGGTATTTTCCTCCTTTTTAATTATTTTCTAAAATGGCCTGTTTTCAAGTCTGAAAGATTACTCCAAAAAGGGAAATATTAGTTAAACAGACGTAGATTATGTATCCAAAAAAAGTTAAAAGGATTGTGGAATTTACAAATGGATCCAACTGTAAGCCAATCAGTTGAGTGCCTGGCAGCAGCCCACGGGGGGGCCCGGGCCCGGCCGTAATTAAAAATCCAGGAAAATACTAGGAAAGTGGGGCATAGTCACTGGTAACGGCAGTGGGACCCTGGATAGAGGGTGACAATAATTTTATTTTCATTTTAATTTAAAGCAGCTTTAATAATTTTTAATGTTATAAAAAAAGAAAAGCAAGCCAACATAAACCGTCTTTTACATTACATACCTGTTAAATGGAAAAAAAAAAAACCTATCCCCATAGAAATAAGAAGCAACAAGAAAATGAAAGAATTTATGCCTTTCGTTAACACCAAGCAAAACCCAATATAAACTGTATTCTATGCAATGAACATTTAAAAGACCATGCTAGATTAAAATCACTTTAAGTGTTACTAAGGGGCCAAAGCAGTGATTCAATCTATTCTTTCGGCTTCTCTCTTCTGTAAGTCACGTTAAATAATGCTTCATATAGGGTTTTTTTAGGGGTAAGACAAGATTTTACGGGAGAATAATAAAATATTTTTTTTTCAGTAATCTTGTTTTACAGCATGATGGGACCCCCCCAAAAAATGAATCTTGAAGAGCCAAAATGACTCGCCTCATGAAATCTTACTTGGGCCCATAGTGTCCCCTTTGAGCCACAACACCTCAAACCCATGTTGTGGCTTTGCTTTGCAGACTGAAAATATAGGCTTTGGGTAGGGTGGGATACAAATACTGCAGTTTCATAAATGTTATTTTTAAAATTATTTCTTTATGGGTGCATGGACCCCTAAACATGAATTGTAAACCAGAAAGAAAGGAAGAGTAATCCCGCTTTTTTTCATATCAGCAGGAAGAAGATTTTTTTGTCTTAATATTTTTCCTTTTATAGGGTCAAATGTTTTTTTTTGTTTTATTAAATTATTTTTTTGTTTTTTTTAATTGTTTTTTTCAAAAATTAATTAAATAGGGATTTGAAAGAAATAATTTGTTTTATAGCTAAAAAGGTAATGGTTAATCAGAAAGACATGACCTATTGTGTAACTCATATTTTTTTTTTATGTTTAAACATATTTTTTTTTTTAAAGAAAATTTTTTTGTTTTGTTTTTTTTTTATTCCTTTTTTTATTTACCATAATCGCTTCCCCTTTAAATATTTTTTATTTTTTTATTTTTTTTTTTAAAAATCCTGCCTATCTCCCACTCTGGGGGCCACAATAATAAATATCACTGAAAGGTGACACAATATGTTTTTATAAACAACACAGTGGGTCCTCAAAATATGAAAAGTCCCCCACACTTTTCCCCCTCTCTCCTTCCTTTCCTGCACAATTGACCTTCTTTCCCCAGTTGTCCAACCCATAACATAGGGCCTAAAAAAAAAAAAACCTTCCCTTATAGAAAAAGTCCCAAATGGGTCCCCCTTGCATATTCCCTGGTGTAACATGCTTCCCCTGTGGCCTATTTATAGCCTGCATGTAAAAAAGGCTAACTTTTCCCTTTTCTAAAATGCTGTTTTTAAAAAGGCAGCCACAGAAAAGGAAATTTGAAAACTGCCCCCCATAAATCTTTTAATGTAGAAGACCAAAACTTGAAAAAAAAAGATCTTATTAAGAAAATAAAAAATAGCCCTAATTTGTATCTTGTTTAATTTAATTGTAAAACACATATTGGCCGAAAAAATTTTCCCCCCCTTTTAAATCCAGCCCCAAATTTGTTTTAATTGAAAATTTTTTTTTTTTGTTTTTTTTTTTTATAGTTTTACACTTATTTTTCAATTAAAACTGATTATGGACTAACCCACACCTCTGCAATACATGGTGGGAAAGTCCGAGAGAGAGAACCTGGACTTGGCAAACCCCTGTTTGTCCACCTTGGGGCTTCATATACAGAATGTGCAAAAACATGGTAACCGCTATTGAAAGGGAATCAGCAAGTTTGGGATTATAACTAACTTTTTTTAACTCTCCCTGGAAAATATTTTTGGTCCATGTTAACTTTTTAAAGGTTAATGTTGTAAATAACAAAAAAAAAAAAAACAATAAGTTTTGGGAATTGGATTGAGCTGAAACCAATGAATACTTTCCCCATGGAATCTTATACCTTTCCCCTTCAAAAACACAAAATTAAAACAATAGTTTTTTGAAAAGTAGTAACGAGGTTAACGAATCCATATAAAGAACAATGTTTTGTTTTCCCCTACATCATAATATAATCAAAAAATCACAGCCACATTCCCCCCCTTTTGTATCAAAAAAACCTCTTTTTTTTATATGAAGAATCTTTCAAATTTGTAAACCCTAGTCCAAACATTTTTTCCCATACATTGCAAACATAATTTAGTTTTTAAAATATTCCCATCTCTATAAACCAACCTGTGGAATGTTTTGGTTTTTATTTTTTAAACACAGTCTAATGCAAACTGGTAGCCATTGATTGGGGCAGCCCGCTAATACATAAAATTTTTCCTTCTGAAATATCCATTTTGTTATACTTTTCATGCGTAGCTGATTTTTGCACGAGTAGATAGCCCCCTCCGGAAACAGCTCACGCCTAAAACGGTGAACGTTGCGGAAGGGTGCAAGCTCCTTCCTTTTTCCTCAACTGAGGCGTTCAATGAGGGGCCTGTTAAACCTTGTCCCGCCTCCTGAAAAAAGGTTGACGCCGGTGTCCCCTGGATGAAGGAGGAGCCTGCCCCTCCAAACGTCCAAACCGTTTTTAAGGCGTGAAAAAAAGCGTCCCCCCCTCCCGAAGGCCCCTGGCTCGTACAAATCAAGCCCTCCCCCCCATGAAATAACAAAAGGATTTTAAAGAGAAAATTTCCAGTATTTTTGTTTGCTGCCACTCCAGTGGCTTACATCTGCAGTTGCAATAGACCCTGGTGGTTTAAACCACGTTCAATACAGGTTTGTTTTACTAAAGATGAATATTTAACTAAATATGTGCAATGTTCCCGAAGGTTTTTGGACTAAATTTGTTTTTTTAAAAAAGTTTGAAGATTCATATAAAAAGTTTTTTTTGATACAAAGGAACTGTCCGTGATTGGAATATATAGTTTATTTTTTTTTTTCCCTGTTTTGTTTTTTTTTTGGGGGAAAAATTGGAGAAAAATCCCTGAAATCAGTCGCTTGTCCCTGTGGGATGGTGTGCTAAGTAATCAAAAAAAGCCCTATGGTCCCCGCCTAATTTTAAATAGCTTGTTTTTTTCCTACATCACAAAAATTTTGTTTTTTTTAACTTTGTTAAAATGGGAAAATGTTTGCAAAAGAAATTTTTTTCCAAAAGACCATTAAAGGGTGGGACCGTCATCTAATTCTATTTTTTTTCTGGTGACTTGCAACGGCTCCGTAAAGCAAAAGTTTTTTTTTTTATTCCCCCCCCCCCTCTGTTTTTCATTTTTTGTGGAGAAAGAAATTAAATTTGAACCTCGCAAACACAAAAGAAATAAATGCCCAAAAAGTTTTTTTTTGGTTTTTTTTTATTTAAATATTCCACAAGGGCTTCCAAGAATTTTATGTTTAAAACAAAAATCCCCCGTGACCATTAGTTTAATACGTTTCGGTCAGTTTTTTAGTACCTTTTTTAATCAAATAAGTGCCACAATTCCCTTGAAGAAGGTAGAGAAAAGAATGAAAGTTTAAAAGGTCTCCCCCCGTAAAAGCCCCACCTAAATAGAAAAGGAAAAGGGCCTCTCGTGTAGGGCCTTACGCCCCCCTTTACTTGTCAAACTTTCTCTACCTCATTCAGGATTGTAAAACTATATGATAAAGGTTCCCTAAACCGACCGAACCGTCATAACTAAAGTCCACGGAATTTTTTTTGTTAACAAAATCTTGAGCCTGGTGGATAAAAAATAAACCAAACCACCTTTTTTTTGCAATTATTTTTCCTTTTGAGTGGCGTCTCAATTTTATCCTTTCCCCCTCTTGGAACGTCTGGGTTTTTTTTGGTAAAAATTTACATTCCACCTAACTTTTGACCGCAGCCACAACATCACTGATTACTGGCATTGGGGAAGTGCCACCCCATACAACGTAACATGTTTTCTTTTTATATAGGAGTTTTTTTTTCCTGGAACATAGCCCCCCCAAGCAAAACACTTCCGCTGAAGGTAATATTCAGAAACTGCCAAACACGCCTTGGTCTCCATCTTTTCCATCTTGGCCTCAGACCCAGAAAATTGAGGAAACCCCTTTTTTTGATAAAATTTGACCTTCCCCACCCCTTTTCTGGCCATCAGTTTTTTTTAAAACAGCCTGCTCTTTTTTAAACACCCGAATTTTCCAACCAGTCAATAATTGTTAAATCAAGTGGTGAAATTGAAAAAAAGAGATTTTTTTTAGGTTCCCCAAATAAGCTTTTTTATGGCTTCCCTTTTTTTTAACAGAGCCAGAAAGCCTTTATTTTTTGTAAAAGGAAGTTTTTTTTCCCCTGCAAAATGATCGGATTATGCCTCTACAACATTTTCCTGAGTTTTTTTGCCAACAAAACCATGCAATTCTTTTAGCAATACCAGGCGGTTACCTTCATGTTTCCCCTCTAGTTTTTTTTTAGAAAACTACTGCCGTTAGATGCATGCACCAATACTTTCTTTACAAAATGGAATTGTTTTAAGCGCCACTAAAAAAAGTCATTCCTACCCTACTTTTTGAAGAAGAGGCCCCTCCCCTTCCACACCACCAAAGGATTTTAGTAATGGTTTTTTATATCTTTTATTTTTATCACAGGGGTAAGTTTTTTTTTCAAAGAAGCCCGATGGAGCCTCAGGAGAAAAATGTGGAAGAAACTTGAGGCCTTCAACTAAAAAGACCAAAAGAAAACCCGAGAAACAAACGAGCTAGAATAAAGGAGCTTGAAAACAATAAAAAAATGCAATGAATTAATGGGTGGCCCCCCTGGAAAATTACAATAATAGGAAAGGGAAGGAAGAAATTATTTTGGGGAAGAAACCTAAGTTTTTAAAAGCCCATAAGGCTTCAACAATGTTTTATCCAGTAACTGGATCAAGGAGAGGCCTTAGCCACTAAAAATTTTGCTTTTATCTGACCATCCCAAACTACCATGGCAACAAAGGAATAAAAGCCTGCCCTTCAGTTTTCAAGTGGGGGCCACTTGAAGCCCTTGGCCCACCGCTGGGGATGCACCCAAAAGTGATGTCCCCACATACAAGCCATCCCTCCTCCAAAAGAAAAATTACCTGAGACTCCCAAAGAAAGAAGGAATGAAAGAAAAAGCTTATCCACACCTCTTTAATGCAGACCTTTTGCAGAGTTTCTAATAGACTTGGGGGCAGAATGGACCCCGGAAGAGTAATGTTTTTTTTTTTTTTTTGCCCGTGGCACCTGGGTGATTGCCAATGCCCTGAATTCCCTAACCCCAATTTTTTATTGGCAAAAAAACATACGTGGGGAACCCAACAACAGATCAAAAATCAAAAAGAGCGTGTCCCCCCACTTTTGTTATTTCCCACCCATAAACCGCCCCCTCCTGACCGGCTGGTTTAGTCCAGCTAACAAGAAGGAAGAAGCGCAAAAAAGGCCCCCATGTTTTTTTTGGGGTTCCCGCCCATAGGATCCCCCACATGGCATCCTCCCGTTTCCCCCAGAGTTCCCCCCATCTTGGTAAAACCACCAGCCTAGAGGGTTGAAGAAACCCTAGCAGTGGACCAGGTCCCAAAATGCCAAGCAAAAGGGTTGGTTTAGAAGCACTTTCAGGAACTTGACCCAGAAACTAATTTTGAATTACATTTTTTTTTTTATCCGAAATCCACTGGTAAAACTCCCCTGAATGGACGATGCTTTTTTTATGCACTAATGTTTTAACCACCTACATCCGTAAATACAAAACAGTAAGGATTTTGATTTTTCCTTTTTTATTTTTTTACAATTACTTTTTTGATCTCCCTGCCCCCCCAATTGCCAAAATATTAAACGCACGTTTTTTTGATTGATTTAACCTAAAAATAACACGGTCCTAAATAACTAAATCATCCCCCTATGGTAAACTTGCCCCTTCCAAACCAATAATGGACCTTAAGCTGGCAAAGCCACAGAACCTCCTGCAGCACTTACTAAATCCTACAATATTATAAAGTGTGGCAATTTAGCCAAGCTTTATGAGGCCTGTTTTTTTTCAACACATCCCGGCCCTCCTATTCCTTTAAACTGGTATTAACAAATGCCCCTTTACTCTCCTGGGGCCAAAACATCCAAAATCAACGCCAAGATAAAGTTTATATGTTCTGATCAATTTTTCAATAAGACCTTCCTTTTTTACTCAAAGTCAATAGCGGTGGGTTTTTTAGAAATCACATTTACCCACAAAATACGCACCTTTGCCCTTAAACCCATTTTCTGTTCCTTATGTAATTGGGTCCTTCAGTTGCTGCGTTTTTTCAAAAAAAATGACAAGGTTTTGGAATTTTCTCCTTTACTGAAAAGTAAATTTTTTTGAACGTTTTACGCTGTGTAACTTCCATCAGTTATTTGGTCTAAATGACACAAAAGGGTGTAAATAGAAAAGCATAACCACTTAATTTTAGTGGATCCATTACAGTTAATTTTAACATGCTATAGTCCCCCTGGATGTAAATGTTTATAAAAAGCTTGGCCAAATCTAAATGGTTTTTAATACAGTTTTTAAGTTTTGATGGATTTAGAGTCCTTTTTTAATAATGTGGCCCATATACCCCAGAAACACAGCATCAATGGTGTTTATGAACGCTGCTCTAAAGAAGCTTTAGATATTTTATTTTTTGCCTTCCCTGAAATTCCCAAATGTTTTTTTTTTTTTTTTGTAGCTTCCCTCAACCCACAAAAAAAAACCCTCTGATGGGATAAGTTTGGAAAATGTATTAATTAATGGTTCCCAACATATTTGTTTTTTCCTATGGGCTTTCCCAACCTGAAAAACCTTTTGTTACATTGTCCCTAGGTCTGATAGTCCCCAATTATTTTAAGTTTCCCCAAAAGGTCCCTTCCCCCTCCTAGTTCGGTTATTCCTGCACCATTTTTGGGAAAAGTAATTTTTAAATCATTTTTATTTTTAATTGACCAAGAAAACCTGTTTTCCTTTTTATGAAGAGCCTACCAGGTTTTTTTCCAGTTTTTTTACCAATATAAATGTCCCTGGGGTATTTTTTTTTTTGAAAATCACATCACACGTATTATAAAAAAAAAAAAAAATCCCATTATTTTTATTAGCCGCCCTTCAATCTATTTGAAGAGAAAAATACATCTTCCCCCATTACCCTTCAAAGAAATTTTTTTTTAATTATGATATCATTCCAATGTATATCTACCCATAGTGACTCCATATGTTTTTCCATTTTCCCTGGTTAATCTATATCTCCGGCAAGTGTTGGGCCATCACCACAGGAATTTTTATATAAAGAACAACACCTCCCCCTTCCGAAATAATTTTTTTTTTACGATCTTTTATTTTTTCTTGAATTAAAACTGAACCCTGTAAAAGTTTAACAACCCAATTCAATATATCTCCATCCACCCTTGTCCCAGTTTTTTTTTATCCCCCCCACTATGTCCATATTTTTTCCTCAAAACATTTACTAATTGTAATTATCAATTAATTTTTTTTTTTTGTTTAAAGACTCCCTGGCAATTGGTAACAAATGGCCAATTAAGAGTCCCCCCTTTTTTTTTGTTTTTTTAATTCTTTTAAAAACCCTGGCCCCACCACCCTCCCAAACCCATTCCCTGACATTTTTCCCCTCCCCCCCATACAGCAAGACCCTCCCCATTTTTAGTGCAGCCCCGTCCCCTGCCAATAGTTGTCTTTGTAAGCCCAAGACCAAGGTCCCCAGGAACCCCGTTTTCCCTTCCCAAAAAATCCAAAATCCCTCTTTCCCTAAATTCAGTTGTTTTTTGTTTTAATCTTCCCCCTCAGCCTCTCTGGTTTGGTGGCCCCGCTGGTACCAACCGTAAGTATTTTGTTTTTTGAATACTTTGCATACTTGGCCTTGGATTCCTTTGCCCGCAGAAAATCCTTGAAATCAATGTGGCCCAATGTGGGAACCCCTTTGACCAGTTTTTTTGGATTCTCACTCAGCGCCCACCCCCCCAAACCCAGTAATCTGTCAACCTTGGAATTTCCACGATCTGTTTTTCCGAACTCAAAAGCCCCAAAACTTACGTGTATTTGGACGATTCTGGGGTCTTTGTGACAGATTTTTTTTCCCTGTCCTTTTCCCTATTATCAACCCCTGAGTCCCCCAGCTACCAGCAACTTTGTCCCTACATCCTTCCCTAACACTTCTAATGCCCCACCCTAACTAATCCAAAGAACCAGGGGAAAAGTATTCTTGCCTTGTAAGCAGTGCTATTTCCTTAAACCAACCCCATGAGATTTTTAACTAACAAATTTTTTTGTTTTATATCAACAGAGGGATTTTTTGTCCTAATATCAAACTGCAAAATATAATCCCCCTGGTTAAAAACATAAACTACTTTTTACTAAATTCTCTTAAAAAATTTATAACTTCCTAAACCCCTATAATACGAAACCTACAAACGACCACAAATTATTACAGCAAAAAAATAATAAAAAAAAACAATATAAAAAAAAAAAATAAAAAAAAAAAACCCCACGGACCGCTGGTCGCGCGTAGCATGCCCCCCCAATAAAAAAAAAAAAAATAATCAATCCATCCAGTGGAAGTAAAAATCGCCCTGATAAAAGGGACGGCTATTTCCTCTTTTAATGACAAGAATAATATCACCTGTTAATACGTGGTATTACAATACTTTTACATCCACATCTATCCCAACCGCCGTTATTTTATATTCCCTTTCCCCCATATAATTTATATTTTTGGGTTTTTCATCAGGTGGATTCAAAAAACAAAAGAACCTCCTCTCCCCCTCCGCCTGTTGGGACATAAGAATAAAAAAAAATTACCCAATATACAAACGCAATATAACCAAATCCCTATCCTATGACGTATATAGTCAACCTCGTAGGGTGGAGAAAGAAAAAAGTTGATTTACTAAAACATAGAAGCGGGCCAGGTAAAAATAAAGTGGGTATAATCCTCGCAGCCCCTTATGGAATGCCTGGCCCAACCCCAGAAATAGAAGGGAAAATAACAGAAAATGATTTCATTTTTCCGCAATCCCCTCCTTTAAAATAACTTACTTGCCCCTTTAGTATTTAATAACAAAAAAGCCCCCTAAACACAACTTTAAGTATTAATGTATATTGGTATTTTTTTATTTTATAATCTATAAGCCGGTTTTTTTCTAAACTTTAAACAAGTGCCTCATATATCCCCCTGCCCCTTTTACTCCAGTCCTGGGTGGCGTTCCCCCGGAAGTTGGTACTGCGCCGCCATGACCCGGAAAACCCCTAGGATTAAAATGTCCCCATTTTTTTCCGCGATTCAATTTCGGCGAAAGCCCCAAACACTACGCCTTGGTACAGAAGCTCCCCCATTATTAAATCACGGCGCAGCCCCGCGTTCTATAGAAAAACCGTTTCCTTTCCCCTTTGGCCATGGTTTTCCCCCCAGGAAAAAAGGTGGGCCCGGCAAAAATTTGCGCGCATAAAAAATTCCGGCCGCCCCGCCATTAACCTCCCCCACAGGGCCGCGTTTAAACAAATATTAAACAACGCTTCTCCATATAAGAAAGGACAACACCTGAATCCAATTCCCGGTCGGCGCCCACCGGAAAACCAAACCACATACAATCCCCCGCCCCAGCCAATCAATTCCCCCATAACTTAGATCAAAACCGTTGCAAACACCTGCTTTATCCCACAACAGACCCCGCCCCAATTGCTGCTTAAAGCAGCCCCCAAATTTCTTAAAAGTGGGCCCGTCTGTTTAACGATGTACTAGAAGTGGTGAACAAATGGGCAATTTTTTAATCAGGGTTCCAAAATAATTTTTCGTTGGGTAAAAAAATATCATTTGTCCTTAAGCTGAACCAATAGATTATTTCGAGGCCTTATAAGTTAATCAATGAAAAATGTAAAATGAAAAAATGTAATGATATGATTTTAATGAAATTGGCCCAAAAATAAAAATATAAAACGTCAAGGCTTGGCAAAAAATCAATATTGGGTCCCCTCCCGTGGAAGAAGTAAACGAACGAAAACAGAGTAGAATAAACAGACCCAAGTGGGGGTGGGTCCTACTCAAAAATAAAAACATCCCAAATTGCAAAAAGTCCTCCATTATGGCCCCCTTTGGAATAAAACTTGATTCCCCATAACGTGTAGAATTCCACTTGGCCTCCTTTTACACAAAATTTTTTCCGTCCTATCCCCATTCACCGCCCTTTGAAAGACGGTCCCCCCGCCCTTTTTCAGACTACTAACCTCCCATGATCAAAAAAAAAAAACGCAAGTAGATTTTTTCCCATTTCCCTCCCATTAAATAATGTTTTCCCCAAACCATGAAACAGGCACTGGGCGTGTCCCCCCCCCCCTCTTTCCTATTAACCTAAGTTTCCCCCCCCAGATTTGTTCCCTCCCAACCCCCTTTTTTGAAATTGTTCTCTTTGTTTTTTTTTTTTTTTCCCCAATATAATTCAGTGGGCAGGGAACATAAATGCACATGTAAACTAAACTCCTTCTGTCCCCCCCCCTACAATTTTGGCAAAATTCACGGAATAAAGAATTTTTTTTTTTTTTTCCCTTTGAGGCCACTTGTGGGAAAAAGAATTTTTAGTTTTGTTTTTGGTTTATGTAAAGGGCAAGGCTAAAAATACAAACTCTGGCCCGAATTAAACATACCCCATCGTTTTCCCCTTTTCAAAGCCCAAGTTAAACCTTTTTGGAGGGTGTATTTGGTGTATTAATGATCAATGGACAGTCCTATCTTTTAAATTGGGAAATTCACCCCTTCGAATAATTTTTATCAAAGGGTAAGCAAGGAGAATATGCCCTCTAGAAATTCCCCTGGTTTCCCAACCTCAATATTTCCCAAATATTTTTTGAGGAATAATTTTCCCCCCAACCTTTCTTAGATTTTCCTATCGTTCAAAAAAGTTTTGCGAATTACACGTGCTTTTTATTGGTTTTATCTTTATCCTCCCTGGGGAATTTACCGCTGTAAAGTAATGTTTTAGTCCCTAAGTCTGTTTTTTTTTTTTTTTTGTGGGCCAATGCCCTTAGGGGCCTTGATTTCCCCCCCAAATAACTCCTGTGGATACCCTCCACTAAGGAAAAAATTCTTTTCCTCTCAATTTATACCTGAACTGTCTACCCCTAAAAGTCCCCTCATCCATTTCTGGAGAGTTTTTTTTTTTTTATTTTTTTTTTTTTTGATTTTTTTCTCTTAAACTCTTCAGAAATTTTGACCCTTTCGGTAATTTCCTACTCTAACCTAGGGTTAATGGATGATTAACTTTTCCCCCCAATGTAGCCAAGCTGGTTTGGTTTGCCATTGTGGGTTTTTTTTTGCTTATACATATCCCGTTAATGGAAAATATTTGCCCATTTTCCCGAAAAATTCCTTTTTAATAATAAAGAACAACCTCCCAAAAAAAGGGGTAAAACATATTTCCCTCTTGCACTTCAAATGGGTGAAGTGGCATACCAAATGCCCTCGTTTTTTTATTTGAGCCTTTTGGTGGCAACGAAAACTCCCCTCAAAAATCACCAACCTTGAACCTTTCCCCCCAGAAAGGTACGAAGAATTTTGTCCCATCCAATTGTAAAACTCCCCCCAGAAATAAAATCTGGGGGGCCCAACTGAAAAATCCATCTTCCCGGTTTGGGAAAAATAACCAAGGTGGCCCATCCTCCCACCCAGCCCAGGAAAAAAAACAGATCCGCATAAAACGGGTGGGGGCGCGGGAAGGCTCCCCATTTTGCGGTGCCCCCCTAGCTGGTGGAAGGTTCCCCCTTGTTTTTTACAGAAAGAACAAAATTAATTATTGTTCTCCCAACAACGAAGTCCAGTTAAAGTTAAGAATGAACAATAAGGCCCATTGTTTAGCCTGGAATTCTATACCTTTTCTTGGTGGACAAAAAAATAATTCAAACGCCTATTGAGAAATGCCCAATCTCATGTTGGGAAATTATTACTTATTATAAAACTTTTCTACAATCTATAGAACCCAAAAATACTACCCCCTAATTATTGACTGTAATCCCTTCCAGTCCCCCTTTGGCCGCAGTAAATCCAAGTGTCCCTCTTTTATGGTAAAAAAGGCAATTTTTTGTGGTTACAAAATCCTGGTTAAGATATTACTTTATAATATAAATCCCCCCCCACAATTTTTTTGCCCCGTAATTGATCCCTAACGCCCTGAGACCTATTGGGTCTACCTTTTTTAGTGGGGTGCAAAGCCCTTATTGAATTATCTTTTTGGGAATCGAATAAAATATGTAAGTATTTTTGGTGGAAGGATTTAGATGGCCCACAATGTATTTTTTTGAATTTTCCCCGTGTGTTGTTATTAAACCCCATTCTCCTTAAGCCCCCCTTCCACAAGTAAACTTCTCCCCTAGTTGCATAGTAAAAAGTTTTGCTATCCGGGTTCTGTGTGTTAGGAATATCCTAATGCCTTTTGTCCCCCGCCTAAGAAAGACGTATTTTTGCAAAACATCCTTGTTTTATCCATGTTCCCCCCCCCATCGATTTAATATAACTATATTTTCCCCCTTATCCGGAGGGTTTTTTAATAATTATAATTTTTGTCCCCGTTTTCCATGCTGACAATGCCCTCCTAGTTTTTATCCCATCTAAAACCAAACATTGCCTCTCATTCCTTTCAATTCATTGCTAATTGTAATTTGGTTGTGTGCCAGGATCAAGGAACTGGAAAGCCCCCCCCCCTGAACCACTCTTTCCACTTTACCCCGCTTTTCCCTGTCCCCACACCCCAACTAGCTTCTTTCAATTTTCCCCATGCCACCTCCTTGAAGTCATCCCTCCCCTGCAAGTATTTTACGCACCACAAGTGCTTTCTCAGTGAGGCCACAGAATTTTTCTCTTCTTAATTTTTAGGCATGGTTCCTCAGTGTTTTGCAAACTAGCTTCCCCTTTTTTTAGATCCAGATCCTGGGCCCCACCTTTTTTCTAAATGTGCCCAGAGTGCACACATTTTCACACAAGAAAGTATGCAACCCACAAACGGCTTGTTTTTTTTTTATTCCAGAATTTGCCCAAATACCATTTGTTTAACAGGATTTGTGCAACTGGGACCCCAAGCCCATCGTCCCAATCCCATGAAGACAACATGGGGACATTAAAGAGTTCCCAGGAGAAACAGAGTAATAAAACAGTAATTAATACAATTAAATTGTTTTGGGGAAGTTTTTTAAAAAGGGAAATAATAAAGTTCCCCCTCCCAATCCCTTAAATCCCACACTTAATGACCAAAAAACACACCCCTAAACAGAAAATACACCCACTCTTTTTTTTCCACTTCATTTGGGGGGTTTTTAAGGATCATGTTCCCCACACCGGCTCAAATTTAAATGCCCCTGTTTTTATTTTAAGAGCGATTTTCTCCCCTTTTCCCAAAAACAGCATCAAAAAAAAAAAGCCCCACCAAAAATGCCCCCCACAATCAATTTTACTTTGATTCCCTATGTAAAACAGTGGTTTATTTTGTAGTTCAACCAACATTGACAAAAAACGAAGGTTTTTTTTTACGCAAATATATTTAGGCCCCTTTTCATATTGAAGCTGTTTTTGGGCACTGAAAAAGAAAACGTCAATATTCTTGAAAAAAGGCGTTTTCCCAGAGTCTGAAAAATCCCCCCATAGGAAAACTAATGGAAAGTTTTCAAACCCTCCCGATGTTGTTTTTTTTTTTCTTTTTGACTGGCGTTTTTTTTTGGCTATTTATTTTGTATGGATAAAACAGTGGTTCTTTGGAAAACCTGTGTCCGAGAAACCGCATCTAAGAACCTCTTCTGAAGAATTTGTTTTTTTTTCCAAGGCAAGGGTTTTTTTTGAAATGCCCCTGTTTATTTGTTTTTTGGCCCGTCCCAACATTAACTTTGGGGTGGAAAACCATAAACCCTGAACCTTACTCCTGCTCTGCATGCAAAATTAAATACAAAGGAACCCAGAAAGCAACCACCACCAGAATTGCAATTTAAGCTTGTAGATGAATTGGTTTTTAACCTACACCCCAAAAATTAGTTTTTTTTTTTATTTTTTTACCTGTTTTTGTAAAAACACACTTTTTTGAAAATTACAAAGCACACACACTCAAGCAAAAGTATTATATGGTTTACAAATCTTAAAAAAATTTTTGGTAATCTACAAAACTACTCCTTAATACTATTAACATATGTAATTCTTACCCCACACTTGTGGATTTTTTTTTTTTTTTTTTTTTTTCATTTGTAAAACTGTTTTTGAATAAACTTACCCTTTATTAAACAATTGGGAATACTAACACCCCTTTAAAGAATAATTTTCCTAACATGATGGCCCAATGTAGCTGGTTAAATCAGGGCTTGTGGGGAAGTTGGTGCCCATTTTAAAGCAAAGGATCGAAGTTGGAGTTCCGTTTTTAAAAAAAAATGGAAACCCAAACCCCGACTCCCTAAAATATTATAATTAGTTTTTGGTCACCCCCAGTTTAGATTCGAATTACCAGTTAAAACCAAGGAGCAAGAGAAATTTTGGTCCTTTTGCAAGTGCTACTTGGCTTCGCTTTTCCCATATCCTTTTTCAGCCTCCCAAATCACACCGAAGGGAGTGTAATTGATTAACATGGAAGCACCAAAAAAGCGTTTGCCCCCCAACAAGGAAAAGATTTTCTTGCCCTTCCCCATGGCAAAACAGATTAACCAGATTTTCCGCAAAATTTTTTCACTTTGCGTTTTCCTAATGAAGTATATTAAGAGTTTCAACAGTCATCCCCGAACTGACCTGCCAAAAATGAAGTCCATTTCCATTTATTAACCCTGAAACCATTGGTTTTTTTAGGAGATGTAACCCAAGATGTGGTACACTGCTTTTTTAACCCAAACAAACCCAAGTCAGGTGTAGAGAGGCGTTTTCTCCTAGTCCCCCCCCTGAAAATGAAATTTCAGATTTTGAGATTATCATGAAGAAGGAATTCTCGATAGAGGCCGAACAAAATTCATAGACACCTTCCACAAAATTTTGTTATCAGGAATGTTTTTTGGTTTTTTTTTTGAAAAACAGTTTTTTATTTTCCCAGATTACCTGCAAAGCAATTTTTTTTTTTTACATATTTACAATTTATTAAAAGTTTTTTTTATGTGTTTCTAAATCAATATCCCTAAAAAATAATTATTATACATCAAACAATCAAAAAAGGGGTAAACAATTGCCATTTTTGAAAACTTTGTTGGACCTTTTTTTTCCATTCCTCCCCATATAATCACCATCGCCCCTAAACATCGCTTTGAAAAAAATGTGAGACCTCCCCATTCAATTTTTGGTAATAGACCAAAATCATCTTCGCTAATTCTCCCAATACCATAAACTTTTTAATCTTCCCAAAACCCCTATTTTTAGTCATCTCCCCTTTAGTTTTTTCTGGCAATATTCTTGGTCCCCCTGTACTGCAATGTTTTACTGGTTTTTTTTTTGCTTTCTGGTGGGGTTTGGGACATTCTTTTTTCTTTCTTGTATAATAACAAAATTTTTTACAACCTGGTTACCCCCCTCACATTCCCCTAATAAGCTTCAAGTGTGGGTTTATTTAGCCCCTAGTTCTTCAAGTAAGTTCCCCACTTGTTTCGAGCAAATCCAATGGCAAGAAAGATTGTTTCCCAAGAAAAGAGAATCGCATCAATACCATGCCCTTCAGTAATAAGCCGTCTCTTCCGGCCCCCCAAGAAAAGGGCCCCCAAACTTGGCATCCTGGTGAAGGCCCCTGGACAGCTTGGGAAAGAAAATATAAAAAAATGAAAAACCATTTTCAAAATTCCATCCAAAGGCCAAAGTGTTTTGGGCGTCCCCCCCCCCAGGGGAAATTTAAATCAGAGGTCCAAAACAAGTTCACTCATCAAACAAGCCCTATCCAGTTTTCCTTAATGCGATCAGACGCAGCAGTGGGAGGGTGGCCTCCGTAAGCCCCTTCATAATAAGTGAGATCACAAACGTTCCATTTAAGGGCCACCCCGGGCAACACACCAATTTACACAGGTCCTGGGGAAATGATGGGGCCCATAAAAAAGGTGAAAAGGAGCCCCCCAAAACTTCAATCCTCGTCCATAAAAGAAGCCCGATCCCGGTACTTTCGAGTTTTTTTCAAAAAAGTACAAAAACATGGAAAGATTTGAAACGGATGAAAATTTTTTTTGGAGCGAAGGAGATGAAAGTTCAATAGACCGGGCCTCTTGGATTGGGGGGGCAAAATGGGTTTGGAAAAAAATTTAAGGGAAAAGGGCTAAGGAGGCGAGGAAAAAAAGCAGGAAGAACGCCCCCCCCCACCCCCAGGTTTTCGTGGAAAGAAGCTTGGAATTGAAAAAAATGGGGGATGTTTTTCCACAACCCAAAGATTTTGTTTGGGAATACCTTTTGGACCAAGAGTTTGGATGGTGATTCTCCAGTGCCTGAAAGCCTATATGAAAGAGAGTTTAAACTTCCCATTACACCTCAATTAAACCATTTGTAAAAATGAAAAAGGAACAACAATAAGTTGGGGTTTTTTTTTCCAGCGGAAACAAACGACCCTGAAGCTTACATCAGGTTAGAGAAAAGGAATGGTTTTTTTCCAGAATTAAACAATGAGTTAGATATTCAGGGCTGTATTGGCCCCTCCACAGTTCCCCCCTCAACCCAATCCAACACCACTTTTTGGGTTAGAAGTTTTTTTATGAAGAAAAAAGCCTGGGTTTTTATTATACCCCCAAGTCCATGTCCACCCCTGCACCAACATTGGTAACATGTAGAAAGAACCCTGGGATCATAATTTTTTGGGTCACGAACAAAAATGCTTTGAAACCTGAAATTCCAGAGCCCAGAAGAAGGGTTTCAGGCAGTAGGTTGAAAAACAAAAAAAAGGTTGGAAAAATTTAACCAAAATATAACCATAATAACCACAAAATTTTTTCACATTTTTTGAAATTTTTTTTTTAGGAAAGCAAAACAGTAAATAATGCAGTTACAATGACCAGAAGCTGCCAAGAAACTAAGCCCAGATTACATAAAACCAATGTAAAATGTTAATAAAGAATAAGTATGATGAAAATTTGGTCCCCCTATAAAAAATGAATGGGTAGCTCATGCTCAAAGGAAGCCTGTAGTGGATGGTAAAAAATACGGAGCCTGGAAAGTCAAAAATTTGAAGAAACATTTGTTTTTTACCCTTTTTGGCTTGTTCCAAGTTTGTCCCCCCTGTTTTTTTCTAAAACCCCCTAATAGCTTATTATTGATATTCAATAAGGTGGGATAAAAGCCCCAAATGTTACCCAATTTTACTAAATAAAAGTTTAATCACTTAAACATGCCACCATGCCATTGAGTGGAGTTGGAGTTGGAAGTTTAACCGACCCCCAACATACCCCTGGCTTGGTTATGTGGCAATTAGCTTTTTTCCTAATTTTGGTTTTAGAATCTGAAATATCCTGTGACTCACACAGATCCAGGAAAAAAACAGGGACTGAGGGGTTGTCAATCCAAACTTCCTGTGCAGCTGTAGTCCCCAATCACCCACTTTTTACAGGGCATTGCAAACAGAGTTTCCCCAACGCAGTAGTAGTACACAATAAACTCACTTGCTTTTGGTCCTCCCCTCCCTCCCTTTCCCTTTTTTACAGATAGGAAAAAACCAAACCCTGAGAAACCCTAAGGAAATATACTTTTGTGTGAAAATTAGCTTGTTCCCTGGAATATTAACACCTCAAGAGCCTGAATCCTTAAAAACCGTGGGGGGGACCCGCCGAATCAACTTTTTTTGGATCTTTTGCCCCACAACTTTAAAAAAAGAAATAAGTGGATAATGGGGGGATAGCCGTGGATGGGGCAAAATGGAACCTCCTTCATGGCACCAACCTCCCTTAAAACTAAATGAATTAAAAGATTGGCCAGAAAGGTGGCGTACATTACAACTGAAATTCAGAAACTGCTAAAAATAAAATGCCCAACCAAACTTTGTTATTAGGCCGGGCATAGGTGGCAGGGTTCCCAGGAAAATGAAGAAATTTGAAGTTTTTTTGGTTTTTTTTTATAATATATATAATATAATATAAAAATATATATATATATATATATAAATTATAAGATCTCCCCACAGGGCTTTTTGGAAAAAAACCAAAATGGCCAAACGAATACAAGTAATGGGCTTTTAACTTTTTTTTGTAGAAAAAAAAAAAAACTTTCAAATTAAGGCCCACAACCCTGTAAAATTAATTTTTTTCCTTCACAGAGGCAAGCAATTTTTTTTTTTTTTCTATTAAACAAAACCAAGCAATATTATTGAAATTATTATTGGTCCCCTGAAATGAATTCCCCCCCCCCCCACCCCGGTTGCTAAAAAGTTTGCCGCCCCTTTTATATTGTTGCCTGGGCCCCAACTGGTTTCCCACCTCTGCATTTGTGATACAGGGGCCTTTTTCCGAGCAGTGGTAAAAGGTTTTTAACAATTCCATTTCTTTTGAGGGATTTTTTTAGAAAGAAAATGGGTTCCAAAAACGGCTACTTTGACAAGCCTTGGGCCCATGTTTTAACAGATTGGCACTTGTAGTTCACTCCCTTTGTAAGGAAGTTGGTGAAGGAGTGCGGCCTTTAACTGCTTGATAAGAAGGCAAACCTGGAATGGTTGAACACTACACAATGGAAAATTTGGAACTGCCCCCTGCTACACCTTTTTTTTAGCTTACAAGCTTCGCTTTCCCCAGCGGAGCAACTAAAATAATGAAATATGCCCAGGGAATGAATTTTTTTCCCCCCTGTTGAACCAGTGAAATTGGTCCCCCCCCCCCCCCTTCTACCCAGTAAAATTAAGCCACACTTGGGTAGAGAGTTTTTTTTTTCTTTCTAAAGGCATTATTAGCATACAAAAGGTGTAAATAGTTTGTAAAGATTTTTTTTATGAAACTTTTTAGTTTTTTTATTTTTTTTTTCCCCTCTACAAAACATACCCCCCTACAGGTACATAGCTTTTTAAACTCCCTTTCCCCTTCCTGTTTTTTTTACCTGTTCACCAGTCCCCCAAACAAATCCCGTAGCTTTTTTTACAATCGGTTATCGTTCGGCAGGAGTGGTGGTATAACATGGCTGTATATTTAGATAATAGTGTATCAGGACAAAGTAGAAAAACCTTGCTAAAGCACTGTTCACATTTATGTTGGTTGGAAGCCTCTGATGCCGATGTGGTGGGAAGATTTGCATGCAGCATTGTTCTTTCAGTCAAAATAATAGAACCCCCATAGACTCCATCATATGGGTTCAGTCCAGCACTGGTGATACCTGTTGTACAGGTGCTGTGGTTTCTGTTATGAGCAAAAAGCATGATGCAAGTATAAAAGTTTTGGAGACATTTTTCTTTTTTTGTGCAGAATAACTGCAAACAACAGATATCATTGAGGAATGTATAAAACACAATTTTTATTAAATAGAAGGTGTCTAAAACCAATATACTTGTGAACCCTTTTCTACCCCTCCATTGTCCCAAAAAATAATGGTAACCAAGTGAAGCATCAATCCCAACATATGTGTATACAGTAACATTGGGTGAGTATACAAACAGATTCTATTGTTTTACTCTACACACTTCTCTGTTCTACTGTTGTATTTTGTTTTCTTTTAGATGGTATGGGGAAAAAGTGTATGTGTTCTAGACACTTTTACATTCTATTCAATAAAGGTTGTGTTTTATGCATTCCTCAAGATTTTATGATTTAGTTTTTGGTTTGATCCAGGTCCATATATTTCTCCTTCATCAAACCATATTTAGAAGCTACATTGTGAAAATGACTCCTCTTAAACAGGGAAACACTGGTGCTACATTATAGTTAATGTTGGCCAAAGACTTAACTGAACAAAGTTATGATCATTAACGATAATGGTCTGTGCTACCAAACACAATTGTTTGTATCCAATCAAAATCTTCTCAGTTTGAAGACTCACCATTCCAATGTTTCTCTGTGGGTTATGGTAAATTTTGCCATCATGCCATTTATAAAATTGCATGTTTTATAAATGCACAATATTTTTCTACAACTTAGGAGAAGAGTATTTAATTATTAAGTGATTTTGTATGAATGAAAATTTTTTTTTTTTTTAACAAATTTTATTGCATTTTCAAACATTTAACAGATAACACATATCTCTGACATGTAATAGTGATTACATCAAATATCGCATAATCTCCAGGCCTGTGCCTGAAATATGTAGACGATACATACAGAGAAAAACAACATCTTACAAAGAAATAAAGGAAATTAAACAAAATATCAACACTACTAAAGTGTATTTGCGTCCTATCATCATCTCTCGCGACTGTGTGATCCTCTATGTAACCCCATACACTAGGCCAGGGTTCTTCAGACCTGAAGTCTCCCCAGAGTTCCCCAACCCCCTCTTTACCTTTGCATGGGGGCTTCTATCTCCCTGTCGGAGTAATGCGATTCAATAAAGGTTCTCCAGCGCCTAAAAAAACCCTGGGGTTCGGATCTCCTTACGCCTCTCTGTCTCCAGTTTGTCAGCTATAAGGTAGTCCTCTAGCTGCTTCATGACCCCGGAGATTGACCGGAGAGTGGGCTTCAGCCATAACTGTAAGAGGCTTCGTTTTGCTGCTAAGAGAGCAATATGAATTATTCCCGGGCAACCAGTGGAGTGAACTGACTCCTCAGAACCCTCTCCCCCATCCGCATCCGGAGGCCTAGGGCAGTGGAAGATAAGGAACTCATAGTGTTTCTCTAGGGTGACCCCAAAGTGAAGCCGAATATATTGAAGGACTGTGTCCCAGTAGGTTTGTGTATAGCTGCACTCCCACAGGCCATGCCATAGGTCCGTTTTATGTGTGCCGGATTTGGGGCAGTGGTGCAATCTATCGGGGACGTTTTGAGAGGGGGGAAGACTGAAAGCATATATGGCATTGTGTATTATTTTAAAGTAAGTTTCCCGCCAGGTCTCACAGATAATGTTTTTTCGTATGGTCACAACACCCTTCGGGATCATATCTGGGATCTGGGCATTTCCCAATCGGCGACTCCAGTAGTGGAATGCCTGAGAGGCTACTCGTTTCCTACACCACCCTCTCATGTCAGCGTAGAGCCTCGAAAGACAGTATACTTCCTTGTGGGTGATGACAAAAGTGTCAAAATCGTTGGGAATGGTCTCTTTGGAAACATCTCTAAGTCTCCCAGTACAGAAGTAAAAAAGCTGGTAGTCAGCCAAAAGTTGCGATTTGGGTAAGGGGAACCTCTCGAGCATCTCCGAGGGCTTTAGCCATCTCCGAGAGCTCACATGATTAACTGTCCTGCGTTGGCCAGACCCGCCTCCCTCCACTTCCTAAACATCGGGTTACTTTGACCTAGCGGAAATTCAGGATGATCCCAAATGGGCATGTCCTTGGAGATTAGCTATAATATTCGGTGAAGATGGGGGTGATCTGATCACTTAGGATCTTGTATACCTCCCCAGAGAACCCATCAGGTCCTGGGGCCTTGCCTGCCTTCAAGTGGCGAATAGCCCGCTTGACCTACCTCAGTTATGTCCGCATTCCGTTCCTCCCTCTGGAGATCTGACAAGTGTGGCAATTGGACTTTGGAGAAGAATCACTGTCCATCCTCTGCTTGAAATTGTCCCTCGGATGAGTACAGTGTGGCATAAAATTGTCTGAGCGTGTCATTAATCTTTGCCGGGTCAGTGGTAATAGTACCTGCCGGTGTGCGGAGAGCTTGAATGTGTGCAGGTTTGTAGGCCCCTTTCAGCAGCCGGGAAAGAAGTTTCCCGGATTTGTTTCCATACCTGAAAAGTGTGGAGTGTAGTTGTGACCTATGTAGTTCCTCTCTACGATCTGCCCAAAGGTCAAACTCCCGTTTGGCCTGTTCCCATTCCCGTTTGGGTTTGTCAGAGCTATCTCTGAGGAAGGTCTTATAGGTCTCCCTAACTTTTTCTGAGGAGGCCAGATAGGCCTCCTTCAGTTTGCGTTGATAGACGGAGGTATAGGCTATGACCCTGCCTCTAAGTTCCGCCTTCGCGGTTGCCCAGTATAGCACAGGATCGTCCCGGTGGGACTGGTTGTCAGAAGCATAGGTCATCCACCAACCCCTAACCATCTCGGCAAAAGTATCCGTTTTTGCAAGGTAAGAAGGAAACTTCCAAATAAAGTCTGCACCCCTCGGAAAGAATTCCATCACATCCACAGAGATTGGGGAGTGATCAGAGATGACCATGTTCAAAATTCTGGCATTTTCAATTCTGGTTTGGAGGGTGTCAGATACCAGAAGATGGTACAACCTAGACCACGACTGGTGGACTGAGGAATAATAGGTGTAGTCTTGCTCATCAGGATTCCGCTCCTTCCAACAATCATGGAGATTAGCGGCATCCAAGAGGCGTTGTAAAACTCCCTTGTGTAAGCGGGTGATTGATTTGGCGACAAGAAATAAATTACAATTCGGCAGAATGTATAAAAAATGAAAGGTTAATTACATAAATAGAATAAATAGAAATGATACTTAGCTGGCAGTTACAGGTATTACCAATGCATAGTTCTCGCACACAGTGAAACGGGGGAACCCCTCAGTACTGAATGTACCCCCGAATCGCCCGATGACACAGAAAGGGGGGGGGGGTTTGTTGGGCGCATGGCATGCCCCAGCCGAAGCTCAAACTCTCACTGGTACCTCCTGACTTTTTATACTAGTCAGAGCAGTCTCCCATAACGTGCAGAATGCCCAAACATGGCATCTCTTATGTAGTTGTCTAGTCAGCTTTACCACAGAGACTTCCCCATTATCTGGCCCTCCATATCGGGTTTTGGTATAATAATACTTTAGATTATGTAATAGTATCAGCTATGATCTGTATGGTGGATAAAGATCTGATCACCAGTGGTGAAATATTTATCAGTTTTGAAAACTACTGTACATTTCAGGGAGGGGTCACCAAGGTCAAAAACTGTGAGCAGAAATAGACCCGTTCTGTGGGGGTAGCAATGACAGCTGTCCTCACCAGCTAAATACGTGATTATACTTGATACATATGTCTGATATACATTGTATCCAGCATATGTCTTATATTGACTGGTTACAAAGTATATTAATGAGACATAAGATACATATTAGTATATATTACATCTTATAAGACATAGTGTATAATATACATCCTATTACACTCCACCCCTTGTCTTATAGATGTGATCTAGGAGATTATATCATTTTATTAGATAGTAGATTATCATTAGTACCAATATTATGTGTCACTTGCTATATTCTTCAGTTGGTCATTACAGAAAAACCACCTCGGCCTTGAGTGGGCTGAACACAAAGGTAACCACTTGTTGTGTAGGATTGACAGTCACAGTGAACACAGCAAAAAGTCTCTCTTGAAAATCTTCTCAGACCCAGAAATTGCATGGGTCTCTGGGGCGGGGAATCAAGGGGTTTATTGTGCCTAAGATTTCCCCGGTGAGCCAAAGAACAGACCCTAAGAAGGTATCTGTCCCCGCCCTTTCAAACCCTGTCTCCATCTTTCTTGTGAGGGGACAGGGGTTGCGGGACATGATGATAAGTGCAGATTATTAGAGCCCCTTTTCTGTGGCAGTGCTGGCACATAGTAGCCGACATCAGGACCCCTTTGCGTCTTGTCATCTTGTGCAGACATCCATCAGGGGGCTTTGCTGGACTTTTGCAGACCTCCATCCGGGGGGTGTCGCAGACATCCATCAGGTGGGGGGGTCACTTGGCTTTTGCAGACCTCCATCAGGGGGGGTGTCGCTTGGCTTTTGCAGACCTCCATCAGGGGGGTGTCGCTTGGCTTTTTGCAGACCTCCATCAGGGGGGTGTCGCTTGCTTTTGTGGACCTCCATCCGGTTCTTCAGGCTCATTTATAATCTGCAAAGACTGAAAATGAAAATCTGAAAATAGACTTGACTCTGAATCTAACAGTGAGGGGGTGGACACTTTGTTTTGATCTCAGTCACATCCTGTTTGATTCTTCACCACCCCTTTAATAAAGAATGTCACATGGTAAAAATATCACAATTGATTCTGTCAATCCACTGTCAAGCCATTTAAATAACTCCGCCCACATTGGCCTTTGAGGTTCTCTGACCTAGCAAGCTAATCTAGTCATTGTGTAGTTACGATCATTACAAGACTCTTACATGAGTATTAGAAATAAAAACAAAACCTTCTTCTGCTCAGAGTGCATAACCTCATAAATGTAATAATTATATCACTGCGCACCATTTCATAAATGTTATACCCATATCAGTGCATAACATATAGATTTCATAACCTTCTTATACCTTACTCATAGATATTTTATCAGGTTCTCACCTGTTCCCATTTGTGTAATGCATGTGTTCACATAATTTATAATTTATCAGCATTAACCTTTTTCAGAAAATAACCCAATAATGTTACTGTACCTATTTTTCTGCATAGGCAGAAAGCAAAAATATCAATTATTTTAAACAACCAGGTATAGAAACATTTCCTCCCCAGATTTTCTTTAATAAAACCCTTAATGTTTTCCTAAAACCATAAATTCCTACTTCACCCTGGCATATGTTTAACCCTTAATTTCCCAGAGAGCTGCTCACACATCCTTGCTATTCACACACTTGCCCTCATCAATCAATCCTGGTTCCACAAGCATACATTCGGTCTTTGAGCAATTTAACGTGTATGTATATTCTTCATTATTTAATATTAACCCTAGAATATATTTATATGATTTTCACTTCTGAAGACTGCTAAGGCCTTTTTCTCTATAGAGAACAGATTTAACATAGAAAACAGATTTTAACATACATACAGAGAACACTTAGAGGCTTCTCATGCACTTATAATTAGCATTCCAGATGTCAACAGGTCAATCCTCCTGTGCTTCTTGTCAGTGACAAGGCATAGAAGCCTGTGGACGGCTCTCCGTTTTAATCTGTAAGTAATTATTATATTCTTATCTTAAATTCATTGCTGTTGGTTAGTTACACATGCAAGATTATCAGTTTACATTCCATGCATTTGATATCACCAGACTTTATAGTATACTTGTGAGATTTTACAAGATACAGGTCTGATGTTTTTCTTGCTGTACAGCATTTCCCTCACAAGGACATTTTTAGAAGGGAGAGAGATCTCTCCATGAGGACACATTTTTTTTTAGACACGGGGCCCCACATTTACAAACACACTCACAGATAACATATATTTTCCCTTATTATAAACTGGAACCTCCAACACAACTGACAACATACATTTAATAGTCAGAAAGATTAAAGCAATGCCACAATCAGGGGGGTAATTTACCGTCACAGGCCCCCACAAAACAACGTGGACCACCCCTACTTGATAGGGAACAATAGCCATTACAAAAAGCATGAAAAACATCACCACACATCAGGGAAACCCACTTTACAGGGCCAGGAAACAGAATGCACCATGTTCTTGCACCCAGTAGTCCCCTGAATATACAAGTCCTTCAGCAAAACCCTCACAACCAAAATCCACCAGTGATTACATTTGACTACAACAAATTAAACATTCCTGCCACATAACTTCTGCATTATTTTCATTTGCACCAGATTTTAGCGCTAACAAGTGATATCACAAACATTGTGCACAAGAAAATTATTTTTGCTCCTACAAAATAAACAGAAGGTTAGTTACATTCCCCACCAAGGTATTCACAGGGAAAAAAACACGTTATGGACAGCATCCACCCTTCTCTGCTATCAGACAGCTGCAAGATCAAAGAAGTATTAACGGGAGAGAAAAAAACATCAACATTAAACTGTGCACTTATGATGTCAAAATGAGCTCAATTTTTGGCCAATTTAAAAGGATATCCATTACAGTACTGAATAATTTCTAAAAATGAAAGAACCAAATGTTTTAAAACTCTTTGCTCTTAATTGTTCATAACTTTATCAGGAATACAATACATTTCCTGGAAGGAAGCACAAAACATCAGTATAAATCCTAAATAGTTTCCTCATTTCGTTCACAATCATTGACAATCTAACATTTTCCAGATACTGTTTCTACATTGACACTCTGCTAGTTCAGTGTTACAATGTGGCTTGTAGCTTTCTCCTGTCTCTTTAAAACACACCTGCTCTTTTACTTCAGCCCTTGTCTGTCTCTCTCCCTCGCACCATCTAGCAGACCCAATCCCATTTTCTGCTATGGTCTTCAGCCGTTAAAGATACAGTACAAGATTCACCACCGACCGACTGGGGTCTGTCCGTCGCAATGGTGATGCAACCAGACGAGTCTGGAGTGCACTTTGCGCTTTTAGTGCACTCACCAGGGGACTGGACTAAATTTTTGTCATCTACCCCAAAACTAAACATCTCAGCTAAGATATACATTGCTATTCCCCAATAAAACAATTGTAATAATTCTTGTAGCGCCAAATCCCACTTCTGACACCAATTGTAAGCGGGTGATTGATTTGGTGACAAGAAATAAATTACAATTAGGCAGAATGTATAAAAAATGAAAGGTTTATTACATAAATAGAATAAATAGAAATGATACTTAGCTGGCAGTTACAGGTGTTACCAATGCATAGTTCTCGCACACAGTGAAACGGGGGAGCCCCTCGGTACTGAATGTACCCCCGAATCGCATGATGACACAGAAAGGGGGGGTTTGCTGGGCGCATGGCATGCCCCAGCCGAAGCTCAAACTCTCACTGGTACCTCCTGACTTTTTATACTAGTCAGAGCAGCCTGCCAAACATGGCATCTCTTATGTAGTTGTCTAGTCCGCTTTACCACAGAGACTTCACAATTATCTGGCCCTCCATATCTGGTGTGGTATAAAAATACTTGAGCATTATGTAATAGTATCAGCTATGATCTGTATGGTGGATAAAGATCTGATCACCAGTGGTGTAATATTTTCAGCTTTGAAACTACTGTACAGTCAGGGAGGGGTCATCAAGGTCAAACACTGTGAGCAGAAATAGACCCTTCTGTGGGGGTAGCATGACAGCTGTCCTCACACAGCAAATACAGTGATTATACTTGATACATATGTCTGATATAGATTGTATCCAGCATATGTCTTATATAGACTGGATACAAAGTATTTTAATGAGACATAAGATACATATTAGTATATATTACATCTTATAAGACGCTGTATAATATACATCCTATTACACCTTGTCAGACGTGGAAATGCCCTTTCTGCTTGCTTGGGATGCTGGCCCTCCCCTCCTATTCTCCACCTGGGCTAAGACCGCATTCATGTCTCCTCCAATAATTTGGCATTTTGGGTTTTGATCGGCGCAAAATCCTCTCCGCTAATCCTGAAAAATACCCGGTTTTTGAACATTGGATCCATAGATATTAAAGATGCTAAGGTCACATTCTCCCCACTTGATGACCAAATGTGAATTCTTCCTTAAAAGTCGTGTTCGTGTGAGACCAGCTCAAAAGGGAGATTTTTATGGCATAAGAGTTACTACCCATGCACTTGCCAAGCGTGGACGGGGGATCCAAAGGCCGTGTCCCTACCCACAGCTTCTCAACCTTAATGTCATCAGCCTGAGTGCGTTTCATGTAGGTAGAACCACCATATGATCGAAGTCTCTTTAGATGCCGGATCACCTCATCAGTTTATTCGGGGAACGGAGCACCCTTTAGGTTCAGGAGATGGATCCACATAATAAAGGATATTTCTATGTGGGAGAGCTGTGGTTGACACTGAGTATGTCAGGTGGGCTCAAAAATTTTTTGGCAGATTATCGGGGACATCAAATAGAGAATGATTGGTGGACGACGTGATACATTGGCAAATTTAACAAACTAGTAAAAACTGGCATAAAACAGGCAATGCAAACATTTGGCCAAACGGCAGTAATGTATTAATGACGCTGAAGGAGGGCTTTTACCATTTGCACCGACTTCAATGCGCCCCCCCCCTTGGAAGGACTCCCATATTTTTCCATCAGACTTGGAGATTTACCTTCTAAGCGAGAACAGTACCCCCCTTCCACCAGCCAGCAAAACTTTAGTTACTAGATTTTCTTGATTGGCCTATGAACAAAACAATGAAAGAAATTGCAATCTCCTAACAGTCGAGAAAGGTCCCTGTGACACCCCCGTCCCTTCAGCAAAGAAAAATGTAGGGAAACAAACCAAGGGTGTAGTTCAATACAGCCAGCCCTCCATCCCCAAAACCTGGTCCTCGCCGAGAAGGGTGACCAGTTCCTCCAGTCGGGGTTAGAGTCCCGTTGGCGCCTCCACGTCTCGGCTGGCGGCCTTCTTCGGAGAAAGTGGAGGTGGTGATAGAGATCGTGAGCGGGTTTTTCATGAGATCTCCCTCCGTCCTCTCCTGGAGATTCAAGGAGTCAGCTGCAGTTCACCCGGGGCGTGGTCGCGGTGGTCGAGCGTATGTTTTGGAGACGGGGGCCTCTCACTGCAGATGGTAAGGTCTTGTAGATCATCATTCCGCTTTCACTGACCGAGTTAAAGAACCTGGCGCGGACGTCAGGATCCAGCACCTTGAGGGTGGCCGGGTAGAGCAATCTGAAATCGAATCTTCTGATGAAATAGTGCTGTGCAAATTTTGATGAAGCAAACGTCTCTGGGAGACCCTCTGCGGAAAAGTCTTTCAAAAAGCATCCATTTATGTCCCTGGAGGAATAGTGGCTTGTTGAGCCTGCGATACGCTCTCAGGATTTCGGCTTTATCATTAACCCCTTAACGACCTTGGGCGTATGAGTACGTCCCAGGGCCGCTAAGGGGCTTTGCAGGGGGATCGCTCCGCGACCCCCCCCGCCCACAGCGCCGGGGTGTTAGCGGCAAATCGCCGCTAACACCCGGCGTGTTACAGCGCAGGCGGGTGCTCCGCAGCTGGCGCTGTTTTACCATCAGCGCCGCGCAAAGATGGCAGCGGCGTCTGAATTAACGCCGATCCAGGTGCCGCGACCGATCGGTGCGTGATCGGATAAGCGCAGCTATGCTGCGCACGTTCCGATCACAGGACTTTGTGGTGGGGAAGCCTTTGCGAAGGCTCCCGTCACTTACTTCTGGCCGTTTTGCCACACTTCACGGTCGACAGACAGGAAGTGGGGAGGAGAGGAAACCGCCCATCTTGTACACCCCATAATGCATTGCCTATGCAATGCTATTAGGTTGTATTAACAATCGCGCCAACCTAGTGGTCATGTACCACATGTGGCCTCAATGTTACAGTAAAAAAAAAAAAAAAATAAAGTTTTAAAGTACAAAAAAAAAAAGTATTAAAGTTCAATCACCCCCCTTCCCATTTTAAAAATAAAATCATTAAAATAATAAAAAAGTTACACATATTGTATCGCACGCTTCCGAAAAAAGTCCGATCTATAAAAATATAACTTCATTATATCGTACGCTGAACACCGTAGAAGAAAAAAAAATTCCAAAAGCCAAAAGTACGTTTTTTGGTCATGTTATGTCACTCAATAAATATGGAAGTAAAAATGAGCAAAAAAAGTCGCATGAAATCCACAAACTGCTAGCGATAATAAGTACACTTCAGCCCGCAAAAAATTACCCCCTCACTGAGTCAGTAGGTGTTAGTACAAATAAAATGTGATTGAGTCGCAATAATGGCGCACGTGGCGCAAATTTCAAAAATAGAAAATGTTTGGAATTTTTTTACGGTACCAAAACATAACGGAAACCCTACATGTTTTGGTATTGCCGGAGGCGTTACAACACTGTAGCTATACAGATAAACACATTATATTTACTGAAGATTGAATGCCGTAAAAGCTAACCCCCGCAAACATGGGCGGAAAATACATTTTTTTTAACTACTTTGTCCCACTTGGATTTTTTTGCGGTTTTCCCAGTTATATTCTATAGTATAGTGATTAATCCATTAGATAGACATCTTGTCCGCAAAATAAAAGCCTCATGTGTTATGTAGGTGAAAAAATAAAGAAGTTATGGTTTCAGAAGGCGAGGAGAGAAAACGAACGTGTCAACCAAAATAAAACGCCGGGTCCTTAAGGGGTTAAAGTCCAAGGAACTTTCATTATCACATGTGCGCCTCTTCTGTCATTGTTGAGATTTAGATGATGGGGCTGTCTTTCCCTCCGGGCCTATCGGTGTATTCTTTAAATACCCCCCATCCAACCCCAAACCCCGGCAGCCATGGTTGATGACAGAAGCAGCGGGCAAATCTCCTGGCAATGAGGTTGTAGGTCGCGTGTTTGAACGATTTCAGGGAGGACCACTAAAAAACCTCAAGGTTACTCCGCATGGAGAGATTTTCAAACGGTTCTTCGTGCGTTATGTTGCACCAGTTGTGCCTTGGCAAGAGTTTTCAGGCGGGCATTCAGAGTGCTGTTGTCAGTCTCCTAGGTTCATTTACTCTGGTTTTCTAACTCTTCAAGTCTGTAGAGTGAGTATGGGAATCTTTGCTGTAGTTTGAGAAAGAGTGCCTGGATGGTGGATTTAGATCCGCCTGCAGACCTGGGGTATTATCTCACCACTTCTGTAGCCAGGAGCTTGTAATGAATAGGCATATTGCAGGCTGGATTCTCATGTCATGGTGTCCGTCAGGGCTGGAATCAAAGAGGGATCTTGCGTCATCCCACTTCCCCTTGTGCTGCTGCTGGCACTGCTGGTTGGTATCTCCATGTCTCTGGCTCTTGCAAGTGGCTGGCGGGGGCCATTTTAGGTATATCCTGTGGCTGATCTCAGTTGGTGCTCCGGTCTTCTGGGCACTTCGGAGGTAAGTATTTTCCATCAGGGAGCTTGAACAGAAGGGACGTGGGGGGTTTGTAGCCTCTCTGGACGCCTGATCCTGTCCGCTGTGGGGGTAGAGGTGGTGGCCCGATGCGGGTTGTCCGTAGTCAACGTCCCACTAATTATGTGCGGAATGATCGCTCTAGAGGGACCTTACTGCGGGCAGGCTGTTCACAATTGAGTGGTAAGTGTGCAGACTGCCGAGTGTTAGCGTATCCCGAGTGGCAACGCGGGCCGTAAAATAAGCCCCCCTCCGGGAGTTGGTCAGTCCTCTGGGGTCGTATTTAGGCAGGTGAGAGCTCCTTACCGCACTTCCAGCGGGACATCTGGGGGAGATGTCCACCTGCTGCTGCTGGTACACGCCGCACCAAAGGCTGCATCCCTTAGGAAGCAAGCAGGTGCCGACGCGTAGTGGTCAGCGGCGGGCTGAGCCGCAGCTGGAAGGCAGAAGTCCGCGGTGCAGGGTCTGTGTCGGGCGAGTGCTAGGGTGTGCGGGCGAGCTGTGCCCAAATGGTTTGGCCGGTCTGCGCTGTTTCAAACATTAATGGCGCTCTAAAAGCCGGCTGAGGCGCGGGGGAGCGTCTCACTGCGTCTTCATGCGCCGGCGCCGGAAGTTGGACCATGAAAATTCTCTATCAAGTTGTATTTATTAGATGGTCGTTAATTATGCTTCCAACCACACCCCCAAAAAATGAAGTTTTAGATTTGCAGCAGTTTTGCTGATTCATCTGTAAAATAGCAGTTTTAGTGCTACAAAATAATACTTTAGGGAAATGCAATCCCGGAAATGCAAAAATAACTGTACTTTATTTGCACTTTTTATCTCACTAGGGTAAAATGACAAGTACTATGAATGAGCTCTCTGTGGTGTCTATGAGATTCATCGGCCCCAGAAAACAGCTGCCACCTTTCTTATAGTAGCAGTGCAGGTAGATAAGTAATTTGTTATTAGTGTTTCATACAAGTAAAATAATTTTTTTTAATTTGGCCAATAAATTCCTTACACATCACTATATCGACTGTATTTGTGCTCCAATGCTTTTCAATAAGAGCACATTTTTGCATTTGTCCTTTCTACAGGTCTGATCACGTGAATTAACACCATGGCATCATAGTTACCCTTTAATTTATTTAGTTCTAGTAGTTAGACCTGAAAAAGTGTACCTATATAATCTAGCCTTAAAGACCAACATAGAAATCACATATAAGTATTTCTGTGCATGGACTCGCCCCAACGATACTAATCAGCAGCCTTAAAAGGGTTCTGGACTTACAAAAGCTTGTTGGCCCGTGGGGAAAAGATTGAAATCGAGGGGGGGCGTACCGAAGCGGGGAGCATGGACGCCTAGAAGGGGAGCCCCGTGAAGACGCCCGCTGAATTCCCCTTGCCCCTTACCAAGTGCCCTAGATGGGTAAAGGGGGAGAGCCTACCTGCTCCAGAAGACCCCCCGAAGGCATACCCCTCCCGACGCCGCAACTCCCGTAGCGCCTTTTTGTCCGGGGCCAGGGGCCCCTCCACGTCTCCGCCGCGCCTTGCTAGGATTTCCTGAGACCTCGGGAGCGCTTTAGGACCCGGACAAGGGCTCGAGCGCGACCCCCCTTCCCTGAGACCGGTAAAAGAGCCTACACGGCGGTGCGGTGGGCCCGGCCCTGCACGGGACGGGCTGAGGGGGACACCAGGTACCTGATTTAAACCCCCCCTGTGCTCCCTCTAAGCCCGGGTAGACCCGGGGCAAACCCCCGTCGCCCCACAGTTCCCTGCTTTTTCGTGCTATGGCGGTTTTGGGGGGCGGGCCGTCACAGTCCCTGGAGACCTCCGGGCTAAGCTGCACCCAGGCGGACTTTCCCACATTCCGGGTCCAAGCCAAGGGGGATAAGGGACTTCGGGATTGTGGGACAGATATCCCACCCTTTATCAGGGCGGCCCCTGTAGGGGACTCTTGCCTTGGCGGGGCTCCCCTGCGCAGCCCCCCTGCCCCGGAGGCTCAGGGCTTCACACTCCCCCCCCTGGGCTGCCTGTCCGCGTCCCTACAAGGGCGAGCTTGTCTCAGAGGTGAGGGGGGCATGTAAGGAGGCATGAAAAGGAGGAAATCTCGCTCTTCCCCGGACTTAAAAATATGTCTTCCGGGGTTGTACACTAGAGGGGGATAGGACCAAATCGTCTCCTGCTAAAATCACCTGCCATGTCGCACAACTATCTACTGTGAAAGAAATGGCCCCGGCACCGGGAAGACTTGTAACAGAGGTCGCCGAAAAAATCTGAGGAGGGGGGTTTCTCCCAGAGCCCCAGGGGGCCGAAAACGTAAGGGGTTTGGATCGTGTTTGCTCGGTTCAGGGGCCCAAAGTTCACCTTCCCCTTTAAGCTTGATAGAGCTCACGAGTCTCCCCCCCAAAAGGGGCTCCTCCCTCTGCTAGGGACTTATTTGTTGTCTGCATGACTAACCCCTTAAAGAAGCGATCATGAAAGGTTAAGGGGGTACGGTCTTTGGACTTCCGGGGGTTTAAGACCAAATATTTCAAGCCCTTTCCCTGGCTCCCCTTTACAAAAAAGACGTCACCTGAGGCCCCTCCTTGAAATTTTTCGGAAACATACTACTCTATCGCTGGAACTTCCCATTTGCCTCAAGCCCGTAGGGGGGTCGTTCAGCCCATCCTTAAAACTACCAGATTTTTCCCCTTCCGTTTTTGCCCTCCGATCCCCCTCCAAAGATGGAGATGGGGTTGTGGGTGCCTGTCCCCCCTCCCCCCCCCGGCCTGGAGAGGTTTCCCCCCTCGCAAGGGGATCTTCAGGACAATCCCCGTGGGTTCAGGCCCTGGGCGTCCCCCACTACACTGAAGACAGTACAGTGGTGCTGCCCCCCTGCCTCCATTCCCTGGGGGGCCCTCCTGTGGGGTGGTGGGGGTTTTGGGAGGCGCCCCGGAGCCCCGGGTGATGTTTAAAAATTCAGGACGGATTTTGGGTTCTTACTAAATGCTAATTTGGGCGTTTCATGATGTGTCTAGCCGGTCTGTTCTTTGGGTACCCAAAAACCCCGGCTTTTACCCCCAATTTTTTTCTGCTGGTTAGGGGGTCGGTTACTGGTTATTTTTTTGGGGGGGGGGGGCCCTGTGGTTCCCCTTCATTTTTTTTTTTTGGGGGGGGTTTTCCCCGCCCGGGGGGACCCCCTGGGTGAGTTTTCTCTAAATACCCCACCCCCGAAAGGAGTAATAAGTTACGGTACTCGCCTTTGAGATTGCACTAACCCGGGGTTTGTTTCCATTTTGGTTCGGAGTTGGAAAAGTTTGGTTAAGGTTGATTGTTAGTGTGTCCGTGTCTTCCTTTTTCCCCCTTTTGGTCCCCCCCCCCCCCCCTCCCCTCCTCAGGTGGCGGCACCCCATTCCCTAAGAAACCTATTCGGGTAGAAAGCACCAGTCTGACCAGACTCAGATATAAAGGGTAATAACCCTTCCACATGGTTCCTGTGTTTTTCTCAATGTAAAGGGGCCCTAAAAATCGGTACTAAGCGACCGGGGCTCAAAGGGAATGTGGCTCTCAGGGCCGATATTTTTTTTTGCAGGAAACACAATAATGCGGGGGCTCCTTTAAGTTTGCGAAGATCTGTCCCCATTGCCCTTTTAATCTTTTATCCAACTAAAAAGGCAGGGGGGGGCCTTTCAATCCGAAGTCTCCCCTATAGGGTTCTTCTCGTTTATTGCCCCCTGTCCCGCAAATTATTCTGCGGCTACATCATAATGGGTCCCTCACATTAGCAATGGAAACCCCTAAACGGCCCAAATAGCTTCCAAAAAAAGGTTTCCCTTAAACTAGCTGAACTACCCCGTCCTCTTGGTTTTTTGGGGGGGATTTTAATTTGGGTTTTCTAAGGGTTTGGATCGGCCCGCACGGGGAGGGAGCCTCGGGACGTCCCCAATCTGAGTTTCCACTGCTTTCAGGAAAGGGTAAGCCCAGGGTTGGTTTGATCTATGGGCTTTAAAACCACCCCAGAGAGAGAGAATCATTTTAACCACCCCGCCGGGATCACCCCGATCGACTCTTTTTGGTAACATCCCCACCCCCCGGTGTTGTCGGGATCAAAATTTGACCCGATCTTTTGGTCGGATCACCCCCCCATCATGGCGACCTTAAATTTCCCGCCCCCCTCACCTGGGTCATCCCATTGGGGCAAAAATTTAAAACGTTGATTAAAAATCCAACCCAAAAGGAAGGCTGAGGACTGCCCTGGATTCTTTTTTTTCAACCAATGTGGGGTCGGTGACCTCAGCTCCCATTTGGGGGCCCCACAAAGGGGTCTTTAGGGGCGAATGCATAGTAGGGGTTCTAAGCTAAGAGGGTTTGAAGAGAAAATCCTCCTTGCGCGTAGCTAAAAAACTTAGGGGGGAAACCCCAACCCCCGCCCCTTCCCGCCTTCGAGATAGTGCAATTAGAAAAGCGAGTTAAAGTTTTGGGGTGCACGTGTTGAGCGGTTTTCCTTATCAAGCACGTACTATGACCCGGGCAAAAACCCCACACGATGCTGGCCCCGTTAAGGAAAGGTCGGTGAACTCTATGCCCCCCCCGGGGGGGTGGGGACGGCCCCCTTTTTTTGACCAAAGTTTTTTTCCAAAAATATTTTCGGATTTTTCGCTAAATTGTACTCCCTACCTTTAAAACTTTCGAGTGATGGGGAAACACCAGGGGCTCATCCGGGAATTTTTGCGATTGTCCCCCCGCCCCACTTTCCCCAAGAGGCCTCGGCTTCCTTTAAAGACCCGTTTGGACTGGATGAATGCTAGAGGGTTAAAGGATCTTCCCTCAGGAAATCGCCAGGGCCGATGGGTTGCCCTACAGGATTTTTAAAAATTTTTTCTGACATTTTGGCCCCACATGATTCCCCTTCAACCCCCTTTATGGGGGTTCGCCGATCCCCAGCTCTTTGTCCCATTTCACCTCCCCTCATAACAAAACGGGCAAAGCCCCGGGATAGTGGGCTATGACCCATGCCCCCCCCGAACCCGACACAAAATATTTCACCAAGATTTTGGCTAATCGTTTTGGGGGTATGGGTACCCCCGTTGATCAACAAAGCCAGGTGGATTTGTCCCCCGTCCCAAGGGGGCAAACCAGAGACCTTGACCTAATTGAAATCTGAACGTCGGAAAACAGCCCTTTTCCTTTGTTTAGATGGGAGAAGGCCCTTGATCGCCCGGGGTGGCCATTTTTTTTTTGAACCTTTACGGTTATGGGGTTTTACAGGAGTTCATGGGGGGTATCAGGAGCTATTTCCTTCCCCCCGCAGCATCAAACTACCCCATCAATTTTTGGGGCCTTTTCAGATTAAAAAGGGGGTAGGGGGCTGCCCCCCATCTCCCTCCTCTTTGTATGCTCGGCCCCCAGCAGTGCCATCAGGCTTAACCCAGACATAAGGGGGGTTTTAGGGGAAAAATAAGGAATTTTTAACTTTCATTTTTCGCAGATGAATCCTATTGGACCCCGACCAAAAATTTCACTCCCTTACCTTCGCTGATGCCCCTGGGGCGATTTGAAACCCTTCCGGGTTAGGGTGAACGCCACTAAAACTGAGGCCCTCCCCTTTAAAGTCCCCCCCGAGACGCTTCTCCCTTTTAAAGGAAAAATTTCCCAACAGTGCAAACCCCGTCCTTAAATTCTGGGCATGAAATTTCAGATAGATTTTGTCCCTCTACCCGGTAATTCCCCCAATTTTGGAATTTAGGTATTCTTAAAATGGCATTCCTTAACCATCCCTTTTTTGGTAGAATAACACGGGAAAAAATGTCCCTTCTAAAGATTTATTATTGTTTGAGGGGGGGGGGGGGGGGGGGGATTGTGGGGGGTATTGAGGGCTTAAAATCGTTTTACAGGCCGTGCCTACCTTTATTTGGGCCCAAAGGGAAGCATAGAGTTTCAAAAAAATTATGTGACCCAAGCAAAAGGGGGGGTTTGCGCACCGAACCTGATCCCCTAATTGGGCCGCACTCTCCCCCGTTTTCCCCGGGTGGGGAACCCCAGGCAAAAAAAAATGGAGGAGGTAGAAAAGCTCGGTGGCCCCACCCACCCCTGCCTTCCCCGTGGCATTTCGCCCCGTTCCCGGGGGGGCGGACTTATTAGGTCCCAGAAGACCCATTCAGTTTGGGCCTTTGCAAGGACAGATTTTAGCTGTTCGCCGGATTGCCTTCCTTTTTTTTGTTTCCCCACTCCTTCCCACTAGCTCCTGGGTTATTTTTTGACCCTGTTGGGGGGGGACCCGTTTTTCCCTTTTTTTGGGGCATTTCACAGTTCGGATGGACTGGCCCCTTTGGGATTAAGAGGGAACCCTTTACCCCCAAAGCTTGGGTTCATTATCTCCAGATCCCCCTTTTCCTCTTTTCCGTTGGGACCGTCCCTTTCCCCCTTCCCCCCCCTTTTTAAACCTTGCAAAACGGGGTCTCAATAAGGGGGGTATTCACATTATTATCTCCCGGGGAACCCCCACCAGGGAACCCGCGGGCCACGGAATTTAAAGTGGGAGAGATATTTAGGCAGATATTCCCCTTTTACCTGGGAATCCCCTTTGGAAAGACAGCCAAGTCTTCGACATGTGTGGTCCCAAAAGGGAAAATTATCTAAGATTCTTTTCTTTTGGTACCAACCCCTGATTTTGTGCAAAATGGTTCCCCCAACCTCGCCACCTGTGGAATGTCAGTCGGCCCTAGGGACTCTCCCCCAAAATTTTTGGGATTGCAGGGGGGGCGCCATTTTGGGGGCAGGTCAAAGCCCATAATGGTCCGGGGGGAAAAACCCCTTTTGGACCCTTTGGTATTCCCATTAGTCCCGTCAGGAACCTCCCTGGGGTGGTGGTTAAAGTTGAATGTCCCTTTCGGCACTAGGGTTTTTTTGCGGCCGGTGGGAAACAATGTTGCCCCTGGGGGGAGCTGTCGATCCCAAATTGAGGAATGGCGGATGGAACAAATTTTCAGCCTCCCTTTAGGATAAGTGGACCTTTTTTTACAAAAAATGGTCTGCATGGGCACCCACTGGGGTACCAACCGTATAAACAAAACCCCTATGAATCCTGATCTATCTGGGTGATTATTAGTGATTTTCCCCCCCCCCCCTTTTTTTGTATCTTTCACCGTTTAGTTGTCCTGTCTTCGTGTCCGTTCAAAAGACTTCTATGTGGGGTTAAATATTCCTTGTGAAATGGTTTTAACATTCAGGGGCCCTTTCTGCTATTTTTATCTTTGCGATGGCTGGGTAACTCCGATAACATGCAATATTTTCTTTGTTTTTCATATATAGTATATTGTTACTGTTACTTGAGACCTTTTTTTCGTTGAAAAATCATAATAAAAATTTACAGTTTAAAAAAAAAAAACAAAAAAAAGAAATCGAGGAAAAAGAAGTATACTCACCTCCGTGATGCTCCCGTTCTGTCCTGGTGGCCGGACTGTACATTCCGGCTGCATAGTGAACGTTTACGGCCAATCACAGGCCACAACGTCACATGCACATGACCGTTCTAGCCTGTGATTGGCTGCAAATAGCACATGAACGATGAATGTTTACTGTGCAGCCAGGAAGTACGGGCCGGCCACTGGGAGGGAACGGGAGCATCACGGAGGTGAGTATACTTCTTTTTTTCTATTTTTAATCATACTTCAGTGGACCAACAAGCTTTTGTAAGACCCGGAACACCCCTTTAACTGTATTTATTATAGTGGTCCCTTAAGTTACAATGGCTACAATATTTTCACCATAGTCTTTCAGGAACACTGTATCTTGAAACCACACTCACCATATAATGTCAGACACTGCTGATCTGCAGCACATGTGATTGACCAGAACATCCTACCAACTATCATGAACATTTTACTTGTGGAACATCTGTATTAGTGATGGGCAAGCAATGATTGGTGGTCTAGTAGCGCCTCTCTACAGCACAGTGCAGTACCAGAGGTGCTGTTTTGCTGTTTTACATGTGCCAAGATCCGCTACTCCCTTGGGCACAAGGGGAGGGTAGCACTTTTTTTTTTACTGGTACACTTTATATTCTGTACTTGACTCAGTAAATCACTTTCTGTGCTATGGACAGAAGTTTCTTCAGACTCCAGCAGCTCTTTCTAGGTTTTTTATGTATGGAATTTGTTTTAGCTGCTGTTATCATTTTGATTTTCTTAATCTAAGTTTTGTATTATTTTGGGTTGACATGTTGAGGCTTTGGCACTAATTAGTAGTGTTCCGGAGAGATATATATCTTGCAATATTCTTACCTTATAGTGGTTTTCCCAGACCCAACTCATATTGTAACTTGATAGATCACTCAATATCCATACTCAGTGCAACACTCCCTAGATAGCTCTGTTTTTTGTGAGCTTCCCATATATTATATTACTTCACTTAGCCTTGTGCAGTAATACCTTTGTTCTGTAACCACATCTTCTGCATCATGCAGATATGTTTAGTATTTTACATTATTGTTTATATACACTAACAATAATTTATTTACTATTTAGGGACTATTAATTATGTTCCCTTCTCTCTGCTGATGGCACTAAATATCGCTGTCAAGAGATGTTGTATTCACATTACCTCTATACTTATGAGCTATGTTCTGTGTACATCTTGCTTTCAATGCCGATACGTCACTTCCGGTCCTGTGATCACTGCATGTGAGGATATCATTTGCATATCAGTGACGCTGCGATGAGTTCCAAGCCTCGTTCTGAGTGCCGATACGTCACTTCCGGTTCCTCGGACCCGGAACCGGCATCATTATTTTCATTTTTCTGACGTGGCATGTGATGATTGGACTCTCCACACAGGTCTGGTAGCTATTTAAGGCCGTATTTGCTTGTAGACCAGCGTGCAGCCCACCATAGCTGTAACCGGATTTGGAGCCGTACGCTTCATTTATAATCCTTAGCACAACACCCATAGGTAAGTTTGCACTATGCAGTGTGATTTTTTGTTTTCTTTATGTAACTTTCTTACAGGATATTTTTTGTATGTGTTTTATTCACCTTTACAGTCCACCTACCTATCCCCTGATGTGGCGTTTGTGGGTGCCGAAACATGTTGGGATTCTTGTGGTATCGTAAGTGTTATGCTATAGCGGTGCGCATGTTGTTTACATCATTATAATTCACCGCAATCTTCTTGCTGTAACTATTGGATATATTGCAGCATATCTATGCGATGCCATATCTAACTGGGATTTTTGTGGTATCGCAACTGTTATGTTTAGCGGTGTGCATTCTGTTTGTATTATCATAATTCACCGAATCCTTTTTGCTGAATTTTTGGTTTAATTCAGCAAATCAAGCAACCAAACTAACTCAAGGTGATGTTTTTATTGTTTTTTTTGAAATTTAATTATTATCCTTATTGCCAAAATTTTGCCAAACCCAAATTTATATTGGAGGGCTAGGTTCCGGGTGGGATCGCCTTAGGGGACGTTTTCCCCACATTTTTGTACAGGGTATAATGGCACCACTTTAAACGTGTACTCATTCATTTTTTTCCTGATATTTTTCTTTTCCCCTGGTCACACATATATTTTTTTTACTATTATGGTTTGGGTCGTTCTTATCATTTTTTTTTTGGAATAATGTTTTTTTTTTAAAATACTCATAATAAAGGTTAATTTTTATTCAATTTTTTTTGTGCATTTTTCCAAACACCTTTTTTTCTATTTTTAAATGCGGGATTTGGGAATTGGTACCTATTTTTGTTTTTAAATTTCCCTATGGTATCTCTTTTTGGTTATTTTTTTTATCTATTGTGTTAGGGCTGGTTTCATAAACACGGTTTTTCTAGATACTGCACATGCTAAGTAAGTCAAAGAAATTTTCTCGAAGGGATTCACACAACAAAAGAAGTATACTCCGTCACCAATATTCCCTTTTAAAGAATAACAAAAGTCTATCGAAACAAAATCCGCCCTGGGGGAAAATTCCAAAGTCTAAAAAAAATACATCCAAAATCAAATTGTCCCCCGTGGCTTCGTATTTTCCCTCACCCCCCCAGGAGTCAAATTGAGGAGCCCGGTTTATTAAAAAAATGGGAAACAGGAACCATCTCTTCCATCAAATTTATGGAACTCATTTTGGAAATAAAAGGTCTCACTTGAGTTTATAATAAAAAGGTTAAAGAACATTTTGAAATACACGACATTTGAAAAAACGCAGATTATCTATCTAGAAAAAGCAACTGCAAAATTCCTTGATAATACCAATACCCTATTAAGGACAAAACATAAACATTTTTGTTGGGACCTTACTGATTTTCGAAAAAAACAAAGTTTATTTTTTCTTAGAAAAAAGGGATACTCAAAAAGTAAAAAAATATTCTTTTCCTCCACTGAGACCGATATTTCTGATTCTGACGTGAATCTGTCGGCAAAAATAGCCGCGTACACAAAGAATAGAGGTAAGGGAAGGGGGGAATCAGGCAAAGGGGGGGATTTTTAAAAGCCTTTTTTTTGTCGGGACGGACCCTTACCAGCTAAGAACGGACTCCCACCAGACAACATCTCGGCAATAATGATTCCAACTTGATTGTTAATTTGTCATCACACACTCTAACAAGAACGAGATGAACATCCTTAAATTGGGGCCTATCTTTTGTTCCCACGACTCAATACAACACATTTTAGATGGTTTAAAGGGAAAATCCATTTTTTTGGGACGGAAAAAAAGGGGAAAAAATACCATTGTTTTGAGAAAAAAAAAGTCCTAGATTGGGGATTAATGAAGACTATTAAGACGTTAGACCTTATAGGGAATATCTATGATAACGTTAAACAGGCAGAGGACCTTTTACTCAATTTTAAACCTAAAAATAAAAAAATTCCACCCAGGGTGACTCCATCTTTTGACATTTTTGTCCACAGGTCACCAAGGACTTGAAAAATTTAAAAAAGGGCCTTTTCATAAAACTATAACGCGATGAGAAAAAGGCTATCCGACAATTGAGCAAGATCAAAAATCTATAGTGAAACCTGCAGCAAGGGGGGGTAATATGTACTCTTGGGACCACCCTAAATACTTTAGAGATGTTAACTCTTTACTTAGTGATTCCTCATGCTATTAGATATTGCCATCATCCCCTGATGATACAAGAAGGAACTTTTTAAAAATCCGATGGATGCAAAACTAAGAAAACTCATATCACTGATATTTTTCCGTTCCTTTTCCCCCCAAATTTCCCCAAAAATCCAACCTTTATAGTCCCCAAGTTTCATAAGGGGACTTGTCCCCTAAGGGAAACCCAATAGTATCTGGGTAGACTCTCTCACTCAAAACTGTGGCAAATATATTAACCGCACCCTCTCCATTCGTCCATCATTGTCATTTTATACCCGGGGACAAAACCGCCTCTTTGTGTAACTTGATGGGATACGGGTGGCACCTGAGTGCTGGCTCGCCAGCATTGATTTTAAGCACTCTACACCAGTATCCCACACACCTAGATTGAAGCGTTAAATTTTTTTTGCCCCAAAGGGGGTATACATTTTTGCCCCACATAATGATTTTGTTCTACATTTTTTGAATTTTTATCCTCCCCCCGGAATTTTTCCCTGTTTAAACGGGGGTTCTTCCACCACTGGGGGGGGCACTGCCATGGCATGCGTGCCCATCATATGCAAATTTGTATCTCGCGGTGGAGGACCTCCACGTTTTCATAGGAGCTCACACAGGGGCCGATTTACCTTTTGTGGACACGTTACATAGACATTTCTAATTGTTTTTGGAGGGCCCCAAACAAATTTTCTCTAAATTCATTAAAATTTCTTAACTGAAAATCTTTGGGACTTGGGTTTACTTCTGAATTCACCAAAAACTTTGAATTTCCGGGATGTTAAATCAAAAAAATCCATTGGGTAAAATTTCTCCCACATTTTTACCGTAAACCACTGTTTCTAACTCTCTATTACACGGAAAGTGGCCACCCGTGCCCCTAAAAAAAGTATACCAAGGGGCCATTTTCTCCGGTTACAAAATTTGCTCTAGGTTTCTGAAAAAAAAACACAACCCTGGCCCTTAAAAGACGATAAAGGGAAAAGGGGGTATCCCAAAATGTGTTTCAAAAGGGGCTTCCATTTTCACCATTCAAGAGACAAAATTTATTGGCTCCCAAAACCCAGAAAAAGATCCAAAAAGGATCCTCCCAGGTTTTTTTTGGCCCCCTTTGATGAGGCAGCGGGAGAGGTAAAAAAGATCTTGACAAAGCACTGGGACCCCTACTTCTTGACCAGACATACGAGATAAATTTGGGGGCCCGTCCTTTAGTCACTTCAGAAATCCAGTCTATAAAACAAACTAGAAAAAAATCATTTAAAGACCCCCACCTACCTCTAAACCTGGTTAAAAGACACCCGGGCTGGCTTTTTCAAATGTAGTGGTTGTGTTTGGTTGCCCTTTTCTGGAAGTTGGCAAACATTTCTCCAATCAAAAACTGGACGTCAGTTTTCCATCCGACATTTTTTTTAAATTGCGCTCCAAAGGGGATAAATACCGGATTAAAACCAATGGCAAGAATTTTGGGAAGACAAGCGTGAGTTCCGTCGCCGTATTGGGAACTTTGGGAGACACCGTAACATAGAGACAAAAACCCCCCCCAAAAAAAAAAACACACAAAAACCCCCACCCAAAAAAAAAAAAAAAAAAAAAACTGGTGTCAAAAATCATGGGAGATCCCAGATGTTTAAAATTCTTTTTGGCAAGGATAAATTTTATTCTGCCCGACATTCGAAAGGAATTTTGATAATCACTACTTTGCAAAGAATCCTTTTTGGATTTATACACTAAATACATGTTCCCGCAAAGGGGTTAATGACCATTTAAATTGGTTTTTTTTGTGAGCTTTTCCCTATATTAATTACTTCACTAGCCTTGTGAGAATACCTTTGTTCTTTAACCACACTTCTGCATCATCAGATATGTTTTTTTTTTTTCATTATTGTTTAATATACACTAACAATAATTTATTTTAATTTAGGGACTTTAAATTTTGTTCCCCTCTCTCCTAAGGACAAAAAAAAACGCTGTCAAAGATGTTTTTTTCATATTACCTCTATACTTTTAGCATGTTCTGTGTACACTTGCTTTCAATGCCGAACTCCTTCCGGCCTGTGAACACTGCATGTGAGAAACATTTTTTCAAAACAGTGACGCTGCGATGATTTTTCCAAACCTCGTTCTGATGCCGATACTCACTTCCCGGTTCCTCCCCCCGAACCGGCATCATATTTTCATTTTTCTGACTGGCAAAAGTGATGATTGGCTCTCCACACGGCTGGTAAACTATTTTTAAGGGCCTATTTTCTTGTAACCCCGGCACCCACCATACTGTAACCGGATTTGGACCGTACCTTCATTTATAACCCTTAGCACAACACCCAATTTTAAATTTGCACATGCAGTGTGATTTTTTTTTTCTTTATTAACTTCTTACAGGGTATTTTTTTTTTATGTGTTCTATCACCTTTACAACCACCACCTATCCCCCCGATGTGGGGTTTTTTGGGTGCCGAAACATGTTGGATTCTTGTGGTATCGTAAGATATGCTAAACGGTGCATGTTTTTTTTTACATCATTATAATTCCCGCAATCTTCTTTCGTAACTATTGGGGTATATTGCAGCATATCTATGCATGCCATACTAACTGGGATTTTTGTGGTACGCAAATTTTATTTTACGGTGTCATTTTGTTTGAAAACATAATTTACCCAAAACCTTTTTTCTGAATATTGGGTATATTCAGCAAACAGCGATACCCCTATCTAACCAAATGATTGTTTTTTTTTATTTTAAAAATTTTCATTTTTACCTTTTTGCCTAATTTTCTATTACCAATATCTAGTGGTAGGGCTAGTTCCCTGGTGGGGTCGTCCTTATTGGGGCGTCTTTTCCCCATTTTTGTAGGCCCGGGGATAGAGTAGGTCACCACTTTTTCTTTTTGGGGACTACATTTATTTTTTTCCTGTATATTTTTTCTTTTTGCCCGGTCACACAATATATTTTTACTTTATGTGCTGTGGCCTTCTTTTTCATATTTTTTTTGAATTTTATTTTTTTTTAAATCTCATAATAAAGGTTTTAATTTTTTTTTCCATATAATTTTTTGCACTTTCCAAACACCTTTTTTTCTATAGCTCTGTCTGGGTCTAAAAAGATTACAACTCTTTCACAAAGCTAAAAAAGCCTGATTTAAAACTTAAAAACCCAAAAAAAAAAAGTTTTTCTTTCCCCTTCAATGACCCCAAGGGGGTTTGGCCAAAAAAAACTTACGAAAGGCTCTGTACAGTGGGTTTAAACCCTGTGTTTGTTATTGGCACCCATGAGGTACATAATGTGGAATATCTCCTGAAAAAATGAATCAAGTGAAACCGCTTTTTTGTATAGAACATTCGTGCTAAATACAAAAAAAAAAAATATAAACAACAATTTAAAACGAAAAACAATGGGGGGGGAAAAAAAAAACCAAAGCTTTATGTGACTCGGGATTGGCACCTTTTACATTTAATTAGAAAGGGGGAAAACATTTACTCGCCTGTGGAAAATAACAATTGAGAATTACCGTGATAAAAAGTCGGTACCCATGTGGGCATGAAAATCCCATGAATGATGACTTCAGTGTTTAAAAAAGCCACATGCTAGGGCCGGTTCCTTGGGCACAATGGTGAAGACAAAGGAGCTGTTGGAGGACATCAGAACTGCTAATATTAGCAAACACATGACTTCCAAAGGGTATAAGGCCCTTTCCAAAGACTTTGGTAGCCCCTCTCACAGTGGCAAAAGTTATTTTAAAAAAGTTTTCCAAACATGGAACCATCAAGAACCTCCCTGGATGTGGGGAAGGAAAATTGACAAAAAAGAAAAAAGTCTTTTAAGGGTTTTGCAATGGTGGAATAAACACCACATCAAATAGCCAAAGACCTGAAGGCCAACCTGGAACAGTCTGGGGTCATGGTTTTAATAAGTACCATACACTGCACATTAAACCAAGCAGAGCTTTATGGGCGAAGGCCAAAGAAGAAACTATTGCTTAAGAAAATATATAAAAAGCAATGACTGATCTTTGCCAAAGAGACAAACCACAATCCTTGGCAAACGTTCTGTGGGCAGATGAAACAAAAATCAAGCTTTTTGGCAATGCAAAGCAACAGTTTGTTTACAGACGATGCAATGAAGCTTATAAGGAAAAGAACACAAAACCAACAGTTAAAGGTGGGGATCCAAAATGCGGGGGTTTTCTTTTTGCGTCTGGGACTGGAGGCCTTTAAACCGTATCACAGGAACATAAATCTGAGAAACTCAAGAATTTTAGAGCAACAGTCCAACCCATGTCGAAAAATTGGGGTTTTAGTTGAAGGGCATGGGGCCCCCCAGCAAGACAACGGCCTAAACCACACATCCAAAAGTACCCAAGAATGGTGGAAAAAGAAAAAATGGACTGCCTTAAAATGGCCAGCAATGAGTCCTGACCTCAATCCCATTGAAAATCTTTGGGGGTGATCTAAACTCTGCCATTGGAAAAAAGAACCCTACAAAAAATTCAAAGTTTGGAACAAAACCAATAATATGCAAGAAGCTTCTAGATGGGTACAAGAAATGTTTGGGGGGGCCGGTCATCAATGCCCAAAACCCGGGGCAAAACCCAATATTCATTTAAAATGCATTGATTTCTGCACATGCTATTTAACTGTTTCTTCTTTGAAATTACAACATGTAAGTTGAAAAACAATATTTTATTATTGCATTACTTTGGACCACTAATTACAAATTTATGAAGATATAACATTGGTACATTTCCATTTATTTCTGAAAATATTGTACAGTCTATGAAGGGGTATCAATAATGGTAAGCAGCACTGTATGCTGTGATATACACAAAGCAAATTTACATGGCTCAGTTCACCTAATGGAGGCCTTTTTTGGCGTTCATCGAAGTAGTACTAGTGGCATACTTTTTTCAGCTACATAGGAAGGTGTAGTAGACTATGCTTTTCTATACAGAGAGTTTTTACAATTAGAGTCAATCAGGGATGTATGCTTATAAAGTGCTTAACATCAAACCTTTGTTTTGGAAGTATACATTGTGAAATGTTTGACATATACCTCTAACTACTTATCTATAAAAAAAACTAACCTTTATTAATATTATGCTAAAATATACCACGAGATAAAACTTACATATATCTAATTACTAAGCCTACCTATACAGTCGTGGAGCGACCGTCCCGATAAGGACGACCCCGCCAAGATCCTAGCAAGATACACTAACCAAAATTATCCAAATCTACTACAGTGTACTAAATACCCCAAAGTGTCAACAAAGAAATATTAATTAATACCTAAATACCTATACAAAGATATCTCAAAATACTGATGCACTATCAAGGTCCCAGTAAAGTACCTCAAAGCAATTTGAAAGGATAAATATTGTCCCTGTCTATGTCCTCCGCCTATCCCCCCCCCCCCGCTAAATATGAATAGGGTTCATCAGGGACTTATCATTGGGCAAAATAACCTTCTTCAAAAATGTATTCGTTCAGAGATCCTTCTTATACATTAAGGTGTACTTAGATGCATCGTATTTAAGATAAATACTAATAAGGTAGGCATAACCAAATTATAGCCAATATGGGAGGTGTCTCATCAATAATCTATGATGTTTATTTGTTGATAGAGATGTATAACCATGCTATATATATCATACTCACAAACCCGTTCACATATCAGTGCCGCCAAAGTTCGATATTCTGGCGGCAATGTAATGGATATCAAATTCCCAGGATATTATACAACATCAAAATAGATGCTACCATGGTAGATGTGACCAATTTGTAGCCACCTGGGAGATATCTTGTCAATGTTATGATAATATTTGTCTGTCAAGATATGTACTATATCACATATCATACTCCACAGACCACCCTCACATGTTGCTGCCCGATATTCCGATGGTTCTAGCGGCAGTATCATGGATGCCAGGAATCACGAGGTTTTGTTTGATAGAACAAATTATCTCCCATTCCTCATCCTCATGTTGCAATGGTTACCATAAGGAATGGTCCTGATACAGTCTATAATTGCAATAGTAATATGAATATGGGCAATACTTAGCTGTGACACAGGTTCTAGTAGGAATTTAGGTTTCCAGTCAGAGCCGACACAGAAGCGTCCTCACTCCACGCCACCCAGCGAGCTTTCGGAACACACCGGTTCCTTCATCAGGCATGCGTAGTATGGTGTAGGGTTCTGATTTAAGCGGACAGTCCTCTGGTAACCTGTGATTATTAACCCTTACAGTAACAAAACATAGTAAAAACAATGCACATTGTGCGATTAATATCATGCAATGCAATATTGACATGATAGAAGGAGCTGTTAATATATAGACCTAGAGAAAACATCGTAAATTTAATATCTCGTTAAGTCCCTTGGGGATCAAAGTATCTAATTTGTTTATCCAGAATGCTTCGCGTTGGAGAAGTTTGATTTTTTTTTATTAGTAGTGTCCTGTATGATTACTTCTTCTAGGACACACCATCTAAGATCGCTTACTGTATGTTTTAACTCTGAAAAATGTTGAGCAAGTGTAGTTTCACCAAATTTTCGATTTACTGTATCTCTCTCTTTAACCAATGGCTGGTGTTCTTTTTTGTTTTTATCATAATTACGTATCATGGATTTATGCTCATTAATTCTGATTCTTACTGAACGACTCGTCTGGCCAACATAACATCTGCCGCACGGACATTTGATGCAATAGATCACATTGTTAGTGTTGCAGCTAAAATGTCCATTTATTAAGATTTTTTTTAGTTAGATCCATTAGTCTATAAGGTCTTGGAAAAATTATCCAACGAATGATTTCAAGGCACAAATAGATACATTCTTGTAGGAAGCGTTAGATAATGGTTATATTGAACAAAAAACTAAGGAAGCATTAACGGTAGATGTTCCACGTACCCCCGTGGCATACTTTGTACCAAAGATACACAAAGGCATACCTCCACCATATAGACCCATTTTGTCTGGTATAGGGTCACTGTTGGAACCCTTAGCCAGATACTTAGATGGGTTCTTGCAAAAGAATGTTAAGAATAACAAATTTTGTCTTTCTGATACAACTCAATTTTTAAGACATTTGCAGACACTTGACGCCTCTGAGGTCACCTTTATGTGTACCCTTGGCGTCAAGTCTCTTTTCACCAATATACCAAGTCAACAGGCTTGTGTTGCTGTGAGAGAAGCCCTATCTTGTGATGCATCTTTAACCAATACACACATTGCGTTTTTAATGTCAATTTTGGATTTTGTGTTACAGAAAAACTTTTTCAGGTTTGGTGACACTTATTATTTACAGTGCCAAGGGGTCTCGATGGGATCCCCGGCAGCTCCGAGCATAGCTAATGTTTTCATGAATTCCTTTGAAGACCTGCATGTACATAAAACAAACTATTCGTCCCATATAATTACATGGATGAGATATGTGGACGATGTGTTCCTCCTATGGAGGGGCACAGAAATAGAATTAGAGGAATTCATGACATATCTAAATACACGACATTCTCTGATTACGTTTTCACTTAATAAACAGACTGAGACTATAGAATATCTTGATGTTAAAATCACTAAAAACAATTCCACAGGGAAGATGGACACGACACTATATACCAAGCCAATGGAACGAAACAATTTGTTGCATAGGCAAAGTTATCACACTCCTACTTTATTCATTGGTATACCTAAGGGACAACTCATCAGGGCACGCAGAATTTGCTCTGATGATGTTAAATATGAGGAAGAAATGTACCGTCTTATACATAAATTTCAGAAAAGGGGTTATAAATATCATGAGCTTCTTAAGTTAGGTCTTGATATTAAAACTATGAAAAGAGGTGAATTATTGCAAAAGCAAAGAAAAACAAAGACACAACCTAAATTTACGTTCATCTCTAGGTATGATAAACACTTTAATCTAATTAAGCGAATTATTAACAAACATTGGCACATATTACAATCAGATTCACAGCTGGGCCATTTATTTAGGGATAAACCAAGATACATATTTAAAAGATCTAAATCCATTGGTGATGACCTAATACGCTCGGATATAAAACCTCCTAAAATGGATAGACAAGCGAGATTAAGAACTCCTAAAAATGGTACGTTCCCATGTATGGCGTGTAACAATTGTTCGGCCATAATAAAAGGTCCTTTTCTATCCCATCCCATGACGGGTAAAAAAAAATCTTAATAAATGGACATTTTAGCTGCAACACTAACAATGTGATCTATTGCATCAAATGTCCGTGCGGCAGATGTTATGTTGGCCAGACGAGTCGCTCAGTAAAAATCAGAATTAATGAGCATAAATCCATAATACGTAATTATGATAAAAACAAAAAAGAACACCAGCCATTGGTTAAAGAGAGAGATACAGTAAATCGAAAATTTGGTGAAACTACAGAGTTTAAACATACAGTAAGCGATCTTAGATGGTGTGTCCTAGAAGAAGTAATCATACAGGACACTACTTATAAAAAAATCAAACTTCTCCAACGCGAAGCATTCTGGATAAACAAATTAGATACTTTCATCCCTAAGGGACTTAACGAGATATTAAATTTACGATGTTTTCTCTAGGTCTATATATTAATAGCTTCTTCTATCTTGTCAATATTGCATTGCATGATATTAATCGCACAATGTGCATTGTTTTTATTATGTTTTGTTACTGTAAGGGTTAATACTCACCTGTTACCAGATGATTGTCCGCTTAAATCAGAACCCTACACCATACTACGCATGCCTGATGAAGGAACCGGTGTGTTCCGAAAGCTCGCTGGGTGGCGTGGAGTGAGGACGCTTCTGTGTCGGCTCTGACTGGAAACCTAAATTCCTACTATAAGCTGTGTCACAGCTAAGTATTGCCCATATTCATATTACTATTGCAATTATAGACTGTATCAGGACCATTCGGTCCAGAAGATTTACAGCATATGTATATAATAATCTTTGAATTAGTTTCTATTAAACACTGCATTGAAAGCCTCTAGTTTGTATGTCTAGTGAGCTGAAGAGGGAAGATTGTGGAGATTCCCTGACTAAAGGCAAAGTCTGGGCACTACTAAATGCATTGCAGTAATTAGTGGCTAATAAATTGTGTGAACTACCATAAGGAAGGTACCATTGCACCATGAGGAATGGGAGATAATTTGTTCTATCAAACAAACCCGGGAACCTGGCATCCATGATAGCATCTATTTTGATATTGTATAATATCCTGGGAATTTGATATCCATTACATTGCCGCCAGAATATCGAACGTTGGCGGCACTGATATGTGAACGGGTTTGTGAGTATGATATATATAGCATGGTATACATCTCTATCAACAAATAAACATCATAGATTATTGATGAGACACCTCCCATATTGGCTATAATTTGGTTATGCCTACCGTATTAGTATTTATCTTAAATACGATGCATCTAAGTACACCTTAATGTATAAGAAGGATCTCTGAACGAATACATTTTTGAAGAAGGTTGTTTTGTCCAATGATAAGTCCCTGATGAACCCTATTCATATTTAGCGGGTGGGGAGAGGGGGGAACGCGTAGGACATAGACTGGGACAATATATATCCTGACAAATTGCTTGAGGTACTTTACTGGGACCTTGATAGTGCATCAGTATTTTGAGATATCTTTGTATAGGTATTTAGGTATTAATTAATATTTCTTTGTTGACACTTTGGGGTATTTAGCACACTGTAGTAAATTTAGATATAATTTTGGTTAGTGTATCTTGCTAGGATCTTGGCGGGGTCGTCTTTATCGGGACGGTCGCTCCGCGTCTGTATAGGTAGGCTTAGTAATTAGATATATGTAAGTTTTATCTCGTGGTATATTTTAGCGTAATATTAATAAAGGTTAGTTTTTTTATAGATAAGTAGACAACTTTTTGTAGCTTTTCTTTGTTAAATTTTGGATAAGTTGTCACGATAATATCAGGAAAAAGGCTGTGCCATATATAGGTTTCGAGGCCATCTGTTTTTTAGACATATACCTCTAACAAAAGACAAAATCTTCGTATGCACACGGCTTTGTTCACATAATTTAATGGATTCCAACCGAATTGCCCCATGTTACTCTAGTTTTTCACCTTGGAAGAAAAAAAACCTTAAATTGATTATGAGGCATTAACTTGATATTGATATTATATTGGAAAAAAATATTGGAAATTAAATTAATGGGGCTATAGGGTTGTCAGAGCTCTGGAAGATAAGGTTTAATAGATTATGAACAAGAAGACAAACTACTTATAAATGTACCACGAAGTAGTGCACCAGTACAGAATTCCAATGCCATTTGTTTCATAACAAACACTGCTATTTGAGGGATATGACACAGCCAAGAATAGCTCAATGTTATTTTTACCTGCACAGGGAAACAACATATTATGATGCTATAAAATGAGACCAATGTAATAAAGGTCTTTAAAAACTGCTCCAAAATAATGCCACAAAAGTCCAAAATGCCACCCCTACAACATGAAGCTGTTGTATTGGTATTCCACTGTTTTACATTTACTAAAATTCCCCATAAACGGTGCCATGGGTGAATTCAGCATTATAGCGCAGGTTTATAAAGGTACACTAATAATTGCCAGAACTAGCAATTGTTTATCATTGGCTTCTTATTTAGATGCTTCTTGGAGGTTTCACTTTGTGAACTTTTTTCTTATTTTAGATTACTGTATGAGAGGGTCTGGAAGTCGATCTAGCAGACAAGTTCAACAAATTATTGTTAGAAAGATGACAGCCTATTACAGTACCAAACTACTAAGTGCATCTCAAAAAATTAGAATATCACTGAAAAGATAATTGATATTAATAATTTAAGTCAAATAGAGAAACCCATATATTGTATAGACTCATTACAGTATGAATTACAAGGTTTACTATAATAAATTTTTGAGCCCTATAACAAATAAAAAGATCCTGGAGAACCCCCTTTAATTTTCAATGATATTCAATGATATTTGAGATGCACTAGTAAAAGTACCTATGCTCTTTATCATGACTGAGGTCAACAGTTATCATTTGACCAAAGCGTGGTTGAAATGGCCAAACTAAGTAGAGATGGTGTTCACTTGCACTGTACATTTGCATGTTCTGATTATCCTGTATTAAGCTGAGCAGCACCAAACTGTAATCAAATTCAAATTGTACTTAAGTTAGGTCAAAATAAAGCAGGATACTGTGTATTAAAATACCTTTTCCTACCCATCTGGCACACCAAAGGTTTATCCCTAGGGTCTTAGCTCAAACACTATAACAGACTACAGTACAAAAGGGCTCCAAAGGTCTAGCAGAAGACACCCATATTAGGAACCAATGTGTGACCCCTAGGGTCCTTTTTCCACAGGCTAACACAAAAAAAACCATTGACTACATATCATTTGTGTAAAATTAGAACAAAGGTTAAAATGCAACTAGAAAATGGATGTACACATGTCCTGCAGGCATGGATGGTGGGCCCATAAAAACCCAGTTAGACATTGACTAGAATTGAGATAATCAAGGCAGTTGTCCAATGAGATGGCTGAGAATGTATCACATTTGTAAAATCTGTTATCTCATACAGATTCTATTATAGAAGACATACTGTATGTCTAATTGTTGCATATTTTGCTGAAATCCATATACGGTAATTCTGAGCGCCACCTCATAAATATTCTTATACAAGTGGAATGCAGTATCAGATAACAATGAGAGGATATCCTTTCTTAGACGAATTAGAGGCATCAATACATTAATACATTTACCCAATTTATTCTTAAAATTTGTATTTATAAAGATTTAACAAGAAAAATATATTAACTTTCATAATTCTTATTTCTTAAATAAGATCTAATCCGAGTTAAGTGTAAGACAGACGCCCTGCAGCACCCAGTGCGAGATGTGTTTAGTTGTAAAGAGATCAGCCTCAAAAACCAAACCAACGCCCATAGCGTTCCTCCTCATTGATGTAGTGTAACCGGGGGTCCTGAACGTAGTCTGAAAAATACAATACAATCATAAGAGATGCATGTAGCAACATTTATTAACAAAAACTATTAGTAGCAATTCAGTAGTCTAATGAAAATGATAGAGTTACTAGAGCAAACACATAATAAATGTATACTTTTATAACATACTTTCTTTTCAAACACTATGGCTTAAAGGATCGCCACAGGGCAAGCAGTGCACAGAAGCAACCCAGAATCTCTGCAACCGTGACATTATCTGCAGCAATAGGAATGCTCAGCTATAGTGGCAGGTCCTACTATAAATACTAACTTGGCTCTGCCTTAAAGCCTGGAACTTGCAAAAGATTTTTCATTCAGGAGGCCGAGAGTATAAATGATTACAACAGCAATCTCTAGTATTCACTTGAAAATCACATTAATCCATTGCTGCAGTGCTGACCTATATGTGGCATGTATTATATGAAGTCCCTAATATCCTGTAAATCTTCTGATCATTGCAACAAGAAAATATAGTCCAAAATTTTGGTTGAACATCCATCAAGTTCTTATACTAACAAGACTAAGCAAATGCAGGAAATAAAAAAATCTCCTTTGGTATAGATTAATTTTCCTAAGAGTGGAAAAATTATTTTTTCACTCTTTGGCTATGTCTACACATCACAGAATTACAGTCAGATTTTTAAGTGGATTCAGTATTTATAATCCACAAAAAAACGACTGTAATCCTGTACACGCAATAGAAAATCCATGCTGTAGTCTAAACAGCACAGATTTTTTTACTGGGGAATTTCTAAACCGCCAGCCCTCGACTGGAGATAGACAATCTTCTGTCGGATTCCTGTACAATGTACTGGGCCGGTAATGTTTAAATGCTGTCAGATTTTGGTCAGCATTTTATCAGTTGGGGTGTAGACATAACCTTAGTGACAGTCAGATCGATCTCTGGATTCTACATACTGTATATGTATCTTTCGATACTTTAACAAGTCACTACTAAATGCAGTGAAAGCATGTTGCATACATTTACATTTCATACATTAAGACTATGCTTACAGATTCTAAAATAAACCTATCATGTGGTTTATACTTTCCTACCTGAAAGCAGGGTGTGATAGAAGGAGAGAAGCTGAGCTCTGTAATATATAGATGTCTTTGATTTGGTGCAGGATTTCTCAGTAAAAATCAGAGAAAAAAATAAAACAGAAATTGAAAGCACAGCTTTCCCTGCATCAGTGCAGCCTTCCCTGCATCAGTGTGTATAAAGCGTAAACTGTTAATCACTGCATGTGGGCTGGGTAAGCACTACTTTTTATTTTTTCTCTGATTTGTACTCTGAAATCCTGCTTCATATCATAAGAACTTATATATCTCGGAGCACAGTTTCTCTTCTTTTATTACATCCTGCTGTCAGATAGGATAGTATAGGATAGTATAAACCACTGGACAGGTTGGCTTTAAGATCAAGTATAAGGGTATGTATCTGAATGTATGTCTTTGCATATGTATTACCCTGTTTCCCCGAAAATAAGACACCCCCGAAAATAAGACATAGTGCGTTTTTTATTATGTAGTTTGGCTGCTTATGATAATGTTTGTGATGAAATTACTACAGTATATTAATACATGTTGATGTTTTGTTCAACAATAAATGTGAATTATTGCTCATAGAAAAAAAACATCTCCTAAAAATAAGTCTTAGCTCGTCATTAGGAGCAAAAATTAATGTAAGACACTGTCTTATTTTCAGGGAAACAGGGTATATGTCTGTGTATGCTTGTGTGTTTGTAATGGGCTATAATATTACTACTTCAAATGTCTCATGTCAAATATAAACCTGAACAATGAAATACACAAAGATAAATGGTATAAATTTATCTAGCAAATGGTTATGTACCTGTAGTTTAAGGCGATGTGCTTCAATGGGGATGAACTTTAACACAGGTAGCTCCACTACTAGGACTTTAGGTTTACTTTTAATTAAACAGGATTTCTCAATGTCCCAGTCAGCTCCTTCCAGGTAAAGGCCAGAAATAAAGCATCCTGCGCAAAAAAAAAACAACAAAAAAACATTAAATAGTCATGTAAAATCTTTTAAATTTACATCACAAACAATTCAAAAAATTCCTATGAAATCTGTTTTTGCATCAACATACTATGATATATTGAAGTAAAACAGCCCATCCCACATTGTTCGGGCTTGGTGGTAAGTAGTCAAGGTGTAACTTTCCTGGACACTTAAAGGGGATTTGCCACCAGACCAAGTACTGACCTCCTTCAGCATGAGAGCAAGATGTAAACAAATCAAGCTGAGTCATGAAGCTGCAGGGGAGAGAGGGAGAGGGGAGGGGGGAGTGAGGAATCCAAAGGGAGCGTCTCAAAACTTAAGTGAACTAATAAACAGTACAACAGTGGATTCAATACAGCAAGACACAGAGCCTCAGACGGCACTGTCAGGAGAAACCTTATCTGCTAAGCAGCTAATGTAATGTAAACAAATCACGCAGCAAGACACAGAGACGCACACAGACACACAGCCAGAGCACAGAGCCTGCATAAGGGGATCCTGTGACATGTTCACTCAAATAATCAAACTATAACTTGTGAATTCTGTATACAAAAGAAAACACCTATTCTAAACAGCAGATTGAAAGCTTCTTCATCAGATAAAGCAGGGATCTAATAACACTACAGCTAACTATTCTGTATACAAAAGAAAACATATTGCTACCCGGTGCCTTAAAAGACCATTCATTCTGCCTGTCATCAGATAAGAAGTGATTCACGCAAGCGCGGCCTTTCAGCTCCTGGGTCGTGACTAGGGGAAGCTTTGTGGTAACCAAGGGGGGTTGAGAAATGCTGTAGCTCTCAGAGTTTTCACTTTTTTTAATCACATATATTTAGAAAAGTGATTAAATACCCATTTTGGAGGTTCCCACGTCAACATTACATGGTGGCAAAACCCCTTTAAAGATCAGGTAATGGTGATGAATTTAATGAATGGTAATGAATTTATTATTGAATTTCATTTAAGTGTAGAATTGTTCCAATAAAACAAATTCAACTAATGATGTTATATTTAAATACCCCAGAACCAGGCAGCAGTGGTAAAGATAAGCTCCAAGCTAGCACTTCTAATAACATTTGACGTATCCAAACGTGTTAGCAGTAGTTTGTTCTGTGAGGGCTACATTGCTTCACAAAGGGTCTAAGCTCCTTTAAACACAGTGAGATTTTTGTTTTACAGAGAATGCTAATCTTGATTGTGCATATAAGGCTATGTTCACATGGCGTAACTGCAGGGCACACAGTACGGCCGCAATCACGCCGGGTGATTTGGGAGTCGCAATCCTCACCTTGTCCAGGTCTCTCTGTGACCTCTTCAGCTGTACGGAACTTTGTAACTTGAGTGTACAATGTAGAACGGTCAAGTGGCCATCCATTCTTTCTGCAGGTGGCTTGAACAAGAGCAGTCAGGTAGGACTCTGGAATATGTAACCCAGACAGCCACATGACATTGGGCTCCCCCTCATTCACCTGCAGGAATAAAGATTACCATTGTTTTATTATCTGTAGAAACGTACCAAGACCTTTAAATCAGTAATAAAGTAGGACCAGATGTGGTCATAGGGAAGAATATTTTGTGTAACCGCAGACTGAGTGATGGTATACAGTAGAAGCATCTACACTATAAAGACTATGGGCGACATGTATGAATTAGAACTTTTTTTTACTTGGCGCAGACACTCCAGTTCTAAATAGATATAGAAGAGTGTAGAATACGACAGTATAAAGATTTTTGGCTATATGTAATGTGCCAAAATTTATCATGTTAAGAATTCCTAAACTCTCATAATCTCATAATCCGAACGACATTGAAACATTAAGAGGGCGACATGTATGAATTCAAATGCATACTTTTTTTTTTACTTGGCGCAGACACCACAGTTCTAAATAGATATAGAAGAGTGTAGAATACGACAGATTTTTGGCGCATTGCATAGAGCTTAGTGCGCCAAGTTTGACGCATTACACTCTATGCCCATACAAAGTTTGGCGCATTAAGCTCTATGTAATGCGCCAAAAATCTGTGTGTCGGCGCCGAGTAAAAAAAAGTACGCGTTCGAATTCATACATGTCGCCCTATGCAAATACGTCAGGTCAGTACAGCTAGAAGCATTTCCACAGAAGAGTCAGTGTTCAGGAATTTAGTATCATACCCATGCTGTGTACTGGTTATAACGTGTCCTGAAATGAATCATCCAGTTTCCCAAAGACTTTAAGGTATCAGGGGCTAGTCTTCTCCATATGCTTGGAATCTGACCATTAAACAGGGCTCGAGCCACCTCATCTAATTCATTGCTCATGCCAACTTCACCAGCCAAAGCCTATGGACATAAAAGAACAGAAAATAATAACTAAGGACCAACTTATGACTTAAAAGTCAGATTTCTAACGTAATACACAAAAAGAAATGTTTGACAGATAGAAAAAAAATCATTTGTGACACATAAGAGTTATAATTTACCCTATATGTATTTGTAGCAACAATTACCATTACAGTTGCCCTTCCGATTTGGGTAGGACCAGTTCGACTGACTGATTGCAGATAAATTGTAAAACCAATCTATTGATCACATAAACTTCCCTTTTTCCAGTATGGAAGAGACTGGTGGTTGGTTGTATGATTTTCCCACAATCTTTGGCAAAATTGGGGTTAAGCGGACTTGGCCCTGCCTGAATCTGATGTGCAACACATATTACAACTTGATCTGAGACTCGAAAAGGTGTCAATGTTACATTAGTCAACAGCAAGTCGTTATAAAAACGAGCACTACACTTCAATCATGGTACAAAAAGCATAACGGGTTAAGCACCATAACATCATATCATTGTACTCACCCTCTGAAGTTCAGCAAGAGACCTGGACATGCGTATGATCAGCTTGTTAAATCTCTCCAGCTCCTGCAGTAAAACCACAGTGGTTGGAGATATTTCCAACCCCAGATTTTTCCTTATTTGATCTAGATCAAATACTTGTGGCAACTTGTTCTCAATGTCCTTTGCCACCTGCCCGATGTATTCCTCCCGGCTTATACCTGAGCCTGATTCACCTAGAAATATTAAAATCAAGTTTTAGATCAGGCAGATCTATAGATGAGTTTCTGCAGATGTGCTGTATTCAGAGGTTGTGCAATTTACAACTCAGGGCATGTCCCCACGGAACGGGTTTGCGGACGGTTTTTCAGACGGTTTGCGGATTTGCAGAGCGTCTGAAAAACCGGCCGCAAACGAGCACAACGGGCTCCTATGGAAAACCTGTGCAGCAGTCCTCACTGCACGGTTTTTCGGGCCGCCCGAATAACATTCAACATGCACATTCTTCTGTCCGGTTGAAGGGAGTGTGAAGGGGGAGGGCTTTTCTCCGCTCATCGCAGAGAATAAACCGACCGGTATTTGTCCATTGCCGTGTAAACGGGCCCTTACAGTGAAGTTACATGTAATACGAATTTCATAATAGACTGGGATGGTTGAATAGCAACTGATGAGGAGTTATAATTAATACTATATACGGTAGTTATTGTGTCTTTTGGAGATATTCAATTTCTTTTTTAGTCTATTGCAGAGATGAATTTAAAAAAAATTATAATCAAGCAAAAGAGAGCATCTAAAGAGTTTACCTATTTTTAAATACAACTATAAGGGCTTGGGTGGATATTTTGCTGCAGATTTTACCATTTGCATTGTATAGGGACTCAGCAAGGGAACATTTGTAACATAATAGGCATGCGGCAGAGTTGTAAATCTGCAGCAGAAAAATCTACCAGGTGTGAATAAAGTTTTCAAAAGCCTAATTAATGTATTGCACTATACTCTGAAAACAAGAAATCTTTCACGTCTGTGGATGACTTGAGCTGGAACCTGTAAAGTTCTTCAGCTTTGGTACATTGCATAAACTGATTTTCAGTTCAGTGGCTTGTAAAGAAAGCCTCTAATGTTTTATTATGTAGGCTGGACCCCTAATGAATATTTAGAAAACAGATACAACTCAGGAAGATCACATTACATCTACATAATGAAAAGAGAAACAACATTATTAACAGTTTTCCCTGTTTTTTCTTTCTCCTCTCCACTTCTTGTTATAAACATTAACTGCTTTTTGCCGCTGAGGTTCCTTTTACAATGAAGAGGGTGCACTAAGTTACTGGGCCCCATAGCAGCTTCTTCAGTAATTCTGCCAAGAGTAATAGTTTTTAAGAATAATATAACGTGATTATGACTTGGTGACTCTTATTTTTGTACCTGTTTGTGGCTGCAGTTCCAGAAGGTGAGACCACATATCCCGAGCTGCCTGTGTGTAATATCCAATTTCAGCATTTGGGTGAAGGCCAAATACTTCCGGGGTATTTGCGAGTGGAAGCAATTCTATTTCCGCTGTTACCCAAAATAATGATGTAGTATGAAGATGCATTAATGTTTAATAAAAAAAAAAGCATTATTTGAAAACATATCATTTCTAATTTTCAAATACACAAGAAAGAGGTTTCTTGGATTCCCAGTAGCAATCCAAAAATCTGACTAGACACTATTCGTCATATCGGCGCGTTTTACAAGTTGGATGAACCTAAGGAAGTTTTTTTGTTTTTTTTTACACAAAACGCATTGTTTGAGAAATAAAATAACTTGCTTTTAGCATTATAAGATCTGTGCTTCAACTTTCTGAAAAATAGTGTCTAGTCAGATCTTTGGATTGCTACTGGGAATCCCCGAAACCTCTTTCTTACAGAACACAAGTCTTCTCCGCGTGGAGCGTGAAATTTCAGTAGAGGTCTCAGAATACATCGGATATCGATAATAAGCTGCCGCTGAGTTGTGCCAGTCCTGATGCACAACCCCGATAGGTGGTAAAGGTACTCACCTATCTATTTCAGTTCACCACTAATAAGACTTATTACACTAGGAAGCACACTTCTCTCCCCTTTTTGTTTTCCATAATTTTCAATTAATTATACTCTACAGTTAATTAAAGTACACAAGCATTAGCACCCCATATATTTCTTTCCCCACAAAGTCTGGAGGTAAGGCACAGCATATCGGGGGCAGCTCACTTGCTGACTGGTTTTGTTGATGATAGTGGAGAAGAGAATGGAAACGTATAGACCGGAGTCGATCCTAAAGATTATGAACCACTAACAGGCTGATCGAATTAAAAAGCAAGCTCAGTCTCTTGCCTGAATATTTTAATACACTAGAAATCCCGTTGACGAGGACATCACTGATCTTACCAACAAAGTCATCTTTTTTTTCTCCACTTGGAATCTTGTAATCAACATCATCATTTTTATAGAAATGGAACAGTTGAAATGTGTCAAATATAAAATCGCCCAAATATTCATCCATGTAGATGGTGAGAATCCGGCGGTCAAAGCTGTCAATGGCCCTTCCTCCATACATGACCTACAGAAATACACATGTTCGTGACTAAATAATGTTTAAAGCTTACAACAAAATAACTGATCCAGGTAAGTCGCTTGGCAGAATTACAATCATGACATTTGGCACCAGATTTCCACTTGGCCACAAGTTTTCCTTGACTGTTTGTTTAGCTTCACACACAACACCATTACCGCAGTCAATGGGAAAGTAGTAGAAGGCAGCTGGCAGGACGTGTTTCCTACATGCCTAAGGCAACACAACCTAAATAGGTGAGTGGATCTACTAGTACCAGTACCTGATTACACACCAGACTGGTCCTAAACAATATTGCCTTAAAAGAGTGCTGCCACCGTTTTTGTTCTTTCCATAAATATTTCAAAATGAACACTTTCTACATATTTTACCTTTATAAAACACAGTATTGCTATAGACACAACTGTGGAGGTAGTTTTGAAACATATGAGTAGCTAAAAAGAATTAAGCCTCGTTCACACGGCTTATTTCGCCGCGGATTTGCCGACGGATTGTCGATCGTCAATCCGTCGGCCAATCAGTCAGGAATCAGTAACAGCCTATTTTCGATTGATTTCAATAGAAAATACGGCTCGTCGTTCACACGACGCGTATTTCCATGCCGCCGCGGATTGACGACGGCAATCCGGACAGAAAAACAATGTGCATGTCAATTATTTACGGACGGATTCACCACCTACAATGATTGGAGATGGTGAATCCGTCGGGAAATCAGTTAAAAATACGTGCCACACTTAGTCGCACTTATTTGCAACTGATTTTCAACTGATTTCAGTACGTATTTACGATCGGCAATCCGATGTAAATACGTTACTGAAGTAAGCCGTGCGAACGAGGCCTTACAGTTAACTTCTTTACATAAGGAAAGCTGGGAACAGATTCTAAAGATCTTAAAAAATATTTTTGCTTTTTAAATGATATCCTAAAAGCCACATTTGTAAGTAGAATTCATAAAACTCAACAGCAAAAAGAGATAAGCCCCCTCCCCCAAATGCGAGGAAACTAAAATAACAGCATAAGTAGTAATAAATATAAGGTATGGATAATTGTGCCATATATTTCCGAGAACCCACATAGTAGTGCTAGACAGAAAAAAACCTAGAAATTGTTATTACTTTTTTGGCGCAGTATGCCACATTGTAAAACATGACCCATTTCTGCAAGGCAACTTGCAATCTCAGCTTCTTGAGCCGTTCACATTTAGTACATAAAGCACATAACAAATGTGTCTGTGGGATCACTGCAACATACGGCACATAAAATGCACCACTTTTTGGCACATTTTACGACACTGGCACAACCACAAACATAAATGTGCCCCAATGTTATTGCACCTGGGTGAGCGCCCAAATCCTCTAGACCCCATAGCACATGTAAGATGTAATAGATCTGTGATGTGTGAATCTAGCTTAATGTGTATCTCCACATTAGTCTTACACAACCATAAATTGTGTTCGTCACTTGAAACTGTTAAATTTATATAACATTTTAAAATTTACAAATTAGGATATCCCCTTGATTTTATTATCTATAGTTATTTCCATATACATCTTTAATAAAGCGCCAGCATATTTGCAGCGTACACGTTTTTTCTACAAACTGTATGTGGCCAACTCAGTTATGGATTTGGGGGCTGCTGCTGACTAGCATGCTAGGAAAACAGCTGTCATGTCTAATTCCTGCGAGTTCCAGGAAGCTACATGAATAACCTTGCAGTGGGTTAGGTCTAAGGCAGTTAATGGAAATCAATGATGTTAGAAAATAGCTGCAGTATAAAGACAAACAAACCTCTCCAATAAGATACTTCAGGCTGCCCCAGGGTATTCTGGTGTCATGCTGTGTGTAAGCTTTGGTCAAATACGTGTTCAATATTTCCATGCACACCTGAACAAAACAGAATAGGGAACCCGGTTATATTCAATCACAAAGGAAACGGCTCCCATTTCAGCAACCAGTACGGGTCTCAGCTGTAGGAACCCCAGCGATAAGACATTTATCACCTATCCTGAATATAGAGGATAAATGTCTTCAGTGACACAACCCCTTTAATCTGACAACACTTACACCGTAGCATATTGGATGGATTTAGTGACCTTTGCCGATAAGAAATGTGTGAATATGTCTGTCCAATTTGTGATTCTTCAAACTATGAATCATTTATGTAATCAGTCTACAATTGGAATTGGGCTGACAGATTTTACATGTAAGGTTGGTTATTGGAAACTGAAGAGAATATTAGAAAAATTTATTTGTACATTACAGTCTACGGGCGGATGGATTGAATCATCTCCAATGCCATTTTCAGCCTTTACATAGCCATGAGTTGCAAGCATTAGTTATAAAACATAATGAAAATAATTACTGAATAAGATGTAGTGACCTTTAGCCCCTTAAAGGAGTTGTCTCCCTACAGAGTTTCAAAGGATGCATGAATGAAATACTCTGCCACTTCCTGGTTCAGACTGACTCATTTGCATAAGCTCCAAGCTTATACAGCTCCATGCTGTGCTGTGCTTTCAATTGCTAATTAGATCAGATTAGCTTCTCAAACTACTAACAGGACTTCTTATCTGATCCCTCAAACAAAAGCCCTAATTACAGTGCTGTTATTTTACATAAATCAAGCTTTTTACTGCTCAGCAGCAAGGACACTGCTGTGACCTGTGTGATGACATCACTCACTGCTATCTCATAGAACAAACAGCAGGGGGAGAATTGTTTACAGGTTGGTTACTGAGGGAACTGAAATAGCCAGGGAGGTCATAAATTCACTTGTATCTCCTTAGGGAAAACAGAGGAACAAAGCAATATATTTGGAAAATGTCTTTATTTTGTGTTCCCTACAATTTGAAAGCTATTCTTTGTAGCGAGACAACCCCTTTAAGCCAAACGCCTGAAAAGTACTTCATGACCAGCACATTTTTTTCATTTTTGCTTCCTTGCGTTTCAACAGTTGTAACATTTTTATTTTTTTAATGATGCAGTTGTTTGAGGCCTTGTTTTATTGGGGAGAAGTTTTTGGGGAAATGGTTTAAGTTCACTTAAGAATTTTTTTCAATTTTTTTTGTTTTTTTTTTTAATGATTTTTTTACACCTCTCACATTTCATACTTAATAACTTGTTAGATTAAATCTACAGGTTATTACGGTCGTGTGGATACTTAATATATGTAAGGTTTTTTTTTGTGTGTATGCACAATTATTTTTTTATTAAACATTTATTTTTATTTATTACACTTTCTTAAGTTTTTTACTTCTTTTTTTAAAAAATCCCATTAAGGGATAACTGTTATACATTTTTTTTTACACTTAGTAATGTATTAATAAATTCGTATTTGCTAATACATTATAATCTATGTCAGTTTGACACAAGCAGCAATCAGGGCAGCACACAGTGTGCCCTGATTGCTGGCTTGTTACACAGACAGCCCTAGGGCTACTCTAGTTCCCCGGGGCTGACTGTGCAGCTGTTCCCTGGGTTCTGTCGGGTCACCGGAAGTCTCAATCACCTGAGAGAGCAGGGGAAAGCCCTTTGATGATGCCCTGGCAATCAAAGAGTTGAGCACCGGGGAGCGGAGGTTTCCTCCGCTTCCCGGCACTTGCAGAGACTGCTCTAGGAACAGAGCTGTGAAAAACAGCTCTGATACTAGCACAGCTGCGGCACTAGGAGCCGCAAAACCCATCTGTCTGCAGCGACATCAAAAGACGTCGCTGCAGACGAACGACCTAAAATTCAAAAGATGGCAGGCAGTCATTAAGGGGTTAAGTGTTTATTACCAGTCACTACTGATACGCCTCATACAGCTTCTGAAACATCATACCTGGAAATCAGATTCATTGAAATCATAGGGAACATTCCAGCCAATCTTTCCAAATTTTCTCCTCTCCTGCACCACAGCATGGAAAAATGCCAGCACACAGACCAGAGATTTGAATGCTGGATGCTGGCAAGCGTCAAGACCTTCATGAGAGATCTTAAAGTAGGTAGCTCTCATATTCAGTTTCAACCCATTGGGAGGTTCTGTAACAACCTGTAAAGAAATGGAGAAAATATTTATCCATGGCCTTTTGACCTTGGGTTATTGTTAATTTAAAATAATTATGCAACTTTATTACATTTTTTTATTCATTTATTTTTATCTTTTATAATTCACTTAATATAAACCCAATATAATATATGGGAACTTGTTTTCCTTTGTATTTATTTTTTAGAACTTCAGTAATGTTTTATATGATTGATAACATACATATTTGATGTATTTTAGAAAATAAAACACTGCTCCTTTTCTTCTCTTTTTTACTATCCATTTGCACAGAACAAACCTTCAGGGACTTTTGAAGTATTCCAATTGGGAAGTCTTTGGTGGGATCTGTGGTGAGCCAGAGACGGAAGTCTGGGTGGGGTTTCTTTATCATCTCAAGTGCTTTCTCCAAATCTTTTAGCCATTTCACCAACAAGTGGCAGTTTTGTAACATAAGCCATTGCCCACGAGACACTGCTATTTCCAAGAGCTGAAGGGCAACCTACACAACAAGAGTAACACATGGAAACACTAACTCCAGTTGAAATGTATGTATCATTTATTTCAATGCTCCAGTCAATTCACTGCTGAACCACAAATCTCTAGACTCTTATCTCAAGAAGGTAAACTGTAAAGAACAATAGGATATGCTCGACCACCCACTGTCTTTTGACATCAAGCGGTGCCTGTATTCTGTGGGCAGTGATGCCAAAAGACTTTGTGGCCTTCATAGGAGGCTTGACGCTCCCAACACCACAGCTGTGTTAGGAATGGAGCTATATTTAACAGCCGTTTAACCCTTTGATTGCAACGATCTGTAACCGTGGCATGATCAAAGGGGATTTCCTTGTCCCATTGGCTCACCAGGATTCCCAGTGACTGATGGAGCCCTGGGGATGTCTGGACAGTCAGCCCTAGGGACGCAGAGTAGCCCCAGGGCTGTTTGTATATTAAAGGTGTTGTCTCTCGACTGGTTTTCATCCTTCCTTGGTGCTGTGTTAAGAGCTGGAGTTTTGAAATCAGGGGCGGGAGCACGGGCTGCCTCGCGTCCTCTCCCCCCTCCCTTCATCTAGGTGACGTCATGCTGCTGCGCTTGCTCCTGATGCTAAAACAGCATTGGAAGGGAGAACATCTCAGATCACAGAGTTCTTTCCCCTGCTGCTCACCATTCAATAGTATCCACCGTGTACACAGCACATATTTCTCTCCCCATACATGACAGCACGCAGGGCAGGCGATTACCCTAGCCAGGGGTTCCCAGCACAGGGACTTGGGCAGGGGGGAAGTGATTCAAATAATCTCTGATGTGATCATCCTTTGGTACTAGCTGCTGGGGCTGGGCAGCCGGTTGTCTTTTCATGGAGTTATCTCACTGCTATGTCTGTCTGTGTCTCTGCTTAATTACTATTCACTGACTGTTGACTATTTCCTGCCCCAATCATTCACTTCAGCAGTGAAGCTGGTTAGGTAAACAAGAGAGTGAATGCTAATTAGGCTGACTCAGAGCTGAATGACATGGGCAGGAAATAGTTAACAGCAGTGAATAATAATTAGGCTGAGACACAGATAAGGCAGCAGGGGAGATGACAGGGGCTGCTAGTATGCCTTCTCTAAATCACTGCTCTGTGCTGCAGGCAGAGTGAGGACAGAGAGAGAACGACAGGAGATAGTTAAACTTGTGTGCTGCTCGCTGTGATAAGATGCCGGAGATATAGCCTATCAGGGAGAACAAGCAGGTCGGTGACTATAGAGACCTCAGCAGCCTCTGGAGCCACTAAAAACAAGTTATCTAGAAATCCGTAGGAGATTTGTTATTGACATATATTGCAAACTTGCTTGTTTTTTGAAGATCTTTAATTTGAATGACAATCTTTGTAGTGAGACAACCCCTTTAAGCCTGCTATGAGGGCACTGTGTGTTGCCCTAACAGCGGCCTTTGTCATACTGGTGCAAAATATAATGCATTAGCATACAGGAGTACACTAATATATTATTAAGTGTAAAAATAGTTATCCCTTAATAGGATTAAAAAAGGAAAAACATAAAGAAGTATGGAAACAAAAATAAAATAAAAAATATGTAATAAACAAAATTATTGTAAATACATTACACATAAAAACCCCTACACATATTAGGTATCCACACAACCGTAATTCCCTGTAAAATTACTTTATTAGATTTAGTGTGAAAAGTGAATGATGTAAAAAAAAAAATGATATAAAAAAATGTAAAAAATAATTTATGTTTACAATGCAAAAAAAGTACACAAAAATACACAGTAATTTATATGAATACTCAAACTACGCCTCCAAAAAATACAACATCCCCTGCATAAAACTAGTCCTCATACAACTGCATAGTCCTCATACAACTGCATCACTGAAAAAATAAAAAGTTATGACTGTTGAAATTCCAGAAGGCAAAAACTAAAAAAATGTAGCTGGTCAATACAGTCGTAACTTTTTATTTTTAACTCTGTATTAACGCTGATGTAAACAAGATCTGTGTGTTGTAGCAAATAAGAACATAGAACAATGCATGCAGATCACAAGACAAGTTACTTACCTTTTCCTGCCCCTGGCCCATGGCAAGGAACTTAAGACGATTTCCTCCAAATCCTGACCTCTCTGCCAATTTCATGAGGTCACTGGCAGGATCAGACCCAGGACTCAGGATAAAGACAATAGGTGAGCTTGGAATACTTTGTTCAAATATAGCTTCGAAGCTTATGACTGGTGGCTGCACATATCTAGGGGTTGTAACAAAATATATTTCCAGAAATAAATATATTTATTTTATTATATATCAGTAATAAACAATAAAGTAAAACTATATTTTAAAAATTGCACTAGAACAAGACTGGGTATGACATTCATTCTCTATTACTTGTAGTTTCCATCAGAGTTCAGGATAAACCTCTGGGGCTCCACCACTTATTGTGCTTTGGGTCTTCTAGTACTTAAACGGGTTTTCTCACTACAAAGATTATCCTTCAGCATGAAGAGACAGTTAAATGAAGACTTTTTCTAAATACATTGCTTAATACATTTTACTTTAGTCAAGAGATAAGAGACATTTCATGTGCTCTATGCACACGGGTTTCCCTGGTTCCCTGACCATAACTCTTATCTGATTAGAGCAGGAAGCTGAGAGCAGGGAGTAACATCCACCCCATGGATGGCCTGAGATACAGAGCAAACTAATTATCTCTAACAAGATTACAGATAAGACATTGTTTTCAGTCATCACAGAACATGTACCTTGTGTTTACTAAAGAGATAACATCTCTGCACTTTTTATTGTATCAGCTCAGCTACTTACAGAGATGCTAGATATGCTTACCACTACTATAGAACCACCCACAGCCTGATGAGACAGAATGAGTGTAAAACTGTTTGTGACTCAGTGAAACAGCCTAGTGAGAAAACCCCTTTAAAGAGTAAGTAAACTTTGAAATATATCTTTTTATAGAAAAATGCTCTTCTCTCCACATATGATATTCCTCCTATAACCCAAATCCTCCAGCTCCTCCTCTGATCATTTACTCTGAATTCATTGATAAAATCTGTACATCCATGTCTGCACATCAAGAGATAAGCTTACAGCTGCTGAAAAAGACTATGAAAAGAAGAGTGGGAGGAGGAGAAGGAAGGAGCAGCAGAAAGAGGCACAGATACACAGAGCTGCTGCTATTGTTTTTAGTAAGCGTTCTATCTAATCCCAGTGCTGGATTTATGCAAAAGGAAAAAAGAAAGGAGGGGGCGCACAATAGTGTTATACTGTAAAAAGATGTAGAATGGTAAAAAAGAGTTGGACTCTCACCTTTGAATGCTCTTATTTTAGAGGCACAACACTCATATGCGTTTACAGGGCTATTTATATTCCGTAGCCCTTAGTACGGCAGCCATTGGTCACTGATGCTCCACTCGGGGATCCGATGGGAGATAGACGCCAAAAGAAAGAATAAAAATGGACCCGGCGCGTGTATGGTAAAAATAGCCAGAGCTAGGGGCTTTTGTTAAAATTAGCTTTTATTCTTAAAAATGCAAAGGAATTACCATTGCAAAATTAAAAACAAAACAGATTAAAACTTGATGCGTTTCGCGCGAGTACCCGCGCTTCATCAGAAGTATCCCGTATACTTCTGATTAAGCGCAGGTACTCGCGCAAAACGCATCAAGTTTTATCTGTTTTGTTTTGAATTTTGCGATGGTAATACCTTTGCATTTTTAAGAATAAAAGCTTATTTTAACAAAAGCCTCTAGCTCGGGCTTTTTTACCATACGCGCGCCAGGTCCATTTTTATTCTTCCTATCAGTGCTGGATTTAGACACACTACTCATAGCTACAATAAAATGTTCACTGTACTGCAGATATACATGTGAAATTTATTATGTACACAGACATAACACCTTATTCTGAAATGTTAGTCGCACTTTAATTATATACACTGATTAGTAGCTTGTTAAAACAAGGGATATAAAAAGATAGACCAGAGCAGTCTGTTCTTCAGAGGCTATTCAGAGGACAGGTAGTAAAGTAAACATGCTGAAGAGGTCTCTCTTTAACTGTGCTTTCAAGCAATGACATAGTTAGAACAGTAATCTATAAATGAATGGGCTGTGTTCTTGTCTGTACTACAAATGCTCCCAGTGGTACTTTATCCTGGCTGTCTAGTCGGACTGGCTCCAGATTAGTATTCTAGCAAACATAAGTATGTTACATGACAGACATTACAATTTAAGATTTTTCTTTTAATATAATAGCACAATTCAAATACTTACATTTGAAACCAGAAGTTTACATACACTATATAAAAAGACATATATGCATGTTTTTCTCACTCTCTGACAGGAAATCTGAATAAACTTTACTTGTTTTAGGTCAATTAGGATCACCAAAATTATTTATATTTGCCAAGTCCCAGAATAATGAGAGATAGCAAATTGTTAAGGCATTTTTATTACTTTCTGCAAGGTCAAAAGTTTACACACACTTTCATTACTATGCCTTTAAACAATTTGGGACAGCCCATATGATGATGTCATGTCTTTGAAAGCCTCTGATTTATTGGCAATATCTTAATTAATTAGAGACACACCTGTGGAAGTATTTGAAACACACTGCTTCTGTGTGTAACATCATGGTAAAGTCTAAAGAAACCAGCCAAGATATCAGGAAGAGAATTATGGACTATCACAAGTCTGGATCATTCTTGGGTGCAATTTCCAGGTACCTGAAGGTGCCTCATTCATCCGTACAAACAATTATATGCAAGTACAAACAAGATAGGAATGTCCAGGCATCATACTGCTCAGGAATGAGACGGGTTCTGTGTCTCAGAGCTGAATGTGCTTTGGTCTGACATGTGCATATCAACCCAAGAACAAAAGCAAAAGAGCTTGTGAAGATGCTGGTTGAAGCTGGTAAGATTGTGTCATTATCCACAGTGAAACAAGTACTGTATCAACATGGGCTGAAAGGCCATTCTGCCAGGATGACACCATTACTCCAAAAGAAACTTTTAAAAGCCAGATTAATGTCTGCAAATGCACAAAGGAACAAAGACCTACAGTTTTGGAGGCTTGGAAGCCTAAGAACACCATCCTCACTGTGAAACACGTGTCAGCATCGTGTTGTGGGGTTGTTTTGCTGCAGGAGGGACTTGTGCACTTCACAAAATAGGTGGCATCATGAGGAAAGAAGATTATGTAGCAATACTGAAGCAACATCTCAAGAGATCAGACAGGAAGTTAAAGCTGGGGCAGAAATGGGTCTTCCAAATGGACAATGACCTGAAGCATACTGCCAAACTGGTTACAAAGTGGCTTAAGGATAAACAAGTCACAAAGCCCTGATCTCAACCCTATTGAAAATTTATGGGCAAAGCTGAAAAGGCAGGTGTGAGCAAGGTGACCTACAAACATGGCTCAGTTACACCAGTTCTGTCAGGAGGAATGGTTCACAATTTCTACCAATTACTGTGAGAAGCTTGTGAAAGGATATCCAAAACGTTAGACCCAAGACATACAGTTTAAGGGTAATGCTACCAAATACTAATGAAATGTATGTAAACTTTTGACTTTGTAAACTTTTGCAGAAAGTAATAAAATGCCTTAAAAAAAATTAAAATTTCTCTCTCATTATTCTGGCATTTGGCAAATATAAATAATTTTAGTAATTCTAATTGATCTAAAACGGGTAAGGTTTATTCTGATTTGATGTCAAGTAGTGAGAAAAACATGCAGATGTGTCCTATATAGTCTATGTAAACTTTTGGTTTCAACTGTCTATAATTTTTACTATTATCACTATTATTATTAGAACTCCCAGCATGCTGAAGGTTGTAGTTTAAACGCATCTGGAAACTCACGGACAGTAAAGCAAATATTTAAAAAAAACTATATTTATTTGGTTTATTTTAAATCTTTAAAGGAAAATTGTTACTGTACTCACTTTTCTCCCATGGTGGCAGACACGTAGTCTGTGACAGCCCTATAGACACAATCTACTCTGAAGCATCGCAAAAGTAGCAGTTTTTGAAAGGTGGAAACTTTGTCATTGTAGCTTAGTGGGAAGGGGTATTGTTCAGGAGTATCCAGGTCATACCACTAAATAAAAAAACAATATGCATGTAAGGTTTTAATGATACAACAGAGAGCAGAATGACATTTTATATAGAAAATCAAAGAAATATCTGAAATAGTTACTTTAACCTTATCTCCTGTAGGTAAAGCTTAGTAGAGATCTGCTTGCTTTTCTTGCATGCAGATATTTTGAAGATGTACAAAGAAGAAATTACTCGCTACACCCTGTTCACACATCTACTGTATCAATAACAATGTATAGGAGCTCTTCCATTTGTACAAAAGAGAAATTTGTGCCTCTCAGAGACCCTATCAAATTTTATTTAAAAAAAAAGTGAGCCCAGTGATCAGGTGCAAGACAAGAATTGATAATTGGTGACGGGCCCAGATGCCTCAGCTATATGGGACCCAGAAATTATTTATGGCAGCCCCGGCTGTATGTCGGCTAACATAAGACGGCTGTATGCTACAAACTGCATTAACGCAGTTGTCCAGTGGGAGGAAAATATTTCTATCTACTATTCCTCTTAAAGTTAGGCACTTTTGTAATATATTTTATTCAATTTTCTATGGACTTCTTGCAGTTCTTCATCAGCTGTCTGATGACAGGAAGTCATGAAACAGTTCTGTGTGCAGCCCAGGAGATTATGTGACCAAAGTGGTCTGGCTTTTTTTCAGCCTTTAAAGCCATATCCCTACATTCCTGCCTTGCAAGGATTTCAGCATAAGGTAGAAAACTAGGTGCAAACACTGACACTAATGATCAAAGGAAGGAAGATAGAGAAAGATAGACAAAGAGGATTCTGGGAGTTGTATTTTTACAGGGAAATGCAGAAAGTGGAAATGCTGCAGGGAAGATAGGCTATGTGCAGCGCAGGAAAATACAAATTAGCACAGAAAACATCACAGCGAGATGAATGAAGACTCTGATAAACAATTTGAGAACCTTTATTTTTAGGGGGGAGGGTTGCCAGATAGCTATAAAAGTCAATATATACAAAAGTCAATCTATAGCAATGCACCCTACTAACTAGGACTCCACTTTAATATAAGTTAGATTCTCAAGTTCTATAAATGTTTATTATACAAAGAGGACTATAGACGGTTATCTTTTTAAGGATAACAGCGGCTTTTTGCAAGGATATGCAAAGAATGTCCAATTATTTGACAGCTGTTAACTATGCTGAGAACTAGAACAAAGTAACAGCAATTCTAGGAAATCCCCATTGATAAAACATTGCTGGCTTTTCCTCCTGGTATTTCATCAATGTCTATCCTAAGACAAACCCTTTAAGATGCAGCATTTTGTTACTGTATATGCAGGCATAATTTATAATCCTAAATAGATTATGTGTCACTCATAATCCTCCATAGTAACTGCGTGCTACACAAATGTAATCATTATATGAGATATGATAGAAGTACTATTACTCATACTGCAGGTCAAATAATATGACATTAGCATGGATTTGACACTCACAGCTTTCCATTCTGACTCATGTCTATCTACATCATCAGGGAGAGACCCAAACAGTGATGGAAACAGTTCAGACAAACGCATGATGTCCTCCCATCCTTGGTCAGGGAGCCAAAAGCATGGCTTCTTCTTCCTGCTTTTCTCTAGAGAGATATTTCCTGGGAGAAAAGATCAAAGCAAAGTGAATGAAATCTTACTATAACTTCCATATTGAAATGAAAAGTAAAATAAGATACATCTTAAAGTGATCATTTGTTCAGTTTTATTACCTTTTAAGAAAAAGTCCAGTTCTTCCTGTGGCACCCTGCCATCTGCTTGTTCAATTTTAACAGTCATATTGAAAGAAAACAGCAACTTATGTCTTTCAAACAAGCCTGGAAGAAATTGTCCATATTGTAACTCGATTTGCAGGAGGAAAATAAACATTCATAGTTGTATATGGTAGTAAATCTATGATTGAACAGTAAGATTTATGGTTTAAGTTATAAATGGTTAATTGCATATGATATACAAAAAAGGCAGGCACCACTAAACAATAAATCTAAGTCAAAGAAGTGGGGTGCAAAATCTAGTGTGTTAAAAATCACAAACTTACAACAAAAAGAAGATACGCTATAGTGAGACAAAAAACACACCGATAATAACACTACAAGATGAAATACAAACAAATGAAACAACGGATTTAAATGTTTTTAATTATCTTTAATTGTTTTTATTTGATCTTGTAGTGTAATTATTTAATAAAGATTAATTTATATTTTGTTATCTTATGAGTTTTCATAGCGTCCTGTCCTTCTTTTTGTTATAAATATTTAATTTTTTTCATTGTTGTCAATTTTTCTACAGATAACACAAAATATAAAGCTGCAAGATCATATGGACTCCATATAGTGTTAAAATCTGCACAGGGTCCTTTTCTCAAGTATTTAATGCAGTCAACCTTGCTATGTGTCATCATCTATTAGAATAAACAGGTTGGCAAGAATTTCTATATTGAATATAGAAACCAAGGGACTTATGCTTTATTTAGATTTCAGCAGTATGTCTGGCTGCATGACGATTTTGAGAAGCAGAATCCTCTAATCAAATACATCAAGCACTTTTCCAACAGTGACTTATACAAACAGGAATGGATATATTTTAAAGCGGGTACAGCATCAGCATTAGGTTTCTCTGCAGTAAATATCATAAATGGTCAATAAAGCTCTCAATATTTCATTGCATTGCTCCACCCATGTAAGTCGTGTTCTATCTCTAGATTAGTGTTTCAGCAACAGAAAAAGGGATCAAATTATTTGTTTCCAAGTCCATAAGATGACAAGCTGGCTGTAAAAAGAACAATTGTAATCAAATTTGTAAAAAAGCTAACCTGTACATCCGTAGTTATAAACGTTGAATGTTAATGTGTCCATTATGTTTTTCAACCTTTTGATCAAAATGCCATCAGGAAGAGACTTTCTTAGAGATAAATCGAAGACAGCCAAGAATGATGACAAAGAGTATTGATACATGGAGTTGACTAAGGCCATCTCAGAAAGGACAAAGAACAGTATGGCTCCACACTTAGCAGCTGGTCTGTAACCATCTCGTAATTTATCAATATCCAGGGCAGTTCTCTCTGCTAGTTTCAATTTTTCAGACACCTAATGGTTGAGAATTTAAATCTTCATTAATAAAATGATCACGAGTAAAACAACACAGAACATCTTATACAGCAAGATATCTTTGTGTATGTTTTATGTTTGTTACATATATGTTTGCTTGCAATAATGAATACAGGTATGTTTGTTACATGTATGTTTGCTTTCAATAATGAATACAGGTAGGTATAAAATATAAAATGATTTATGCACACACACAAACACACATATATATTTATGTGCCATAAAAAAAAATTCTTTCAGGGGTATTCCAATTTCATTCCCATTTCGCCCGTTGGCTATGTTCACGCGGCTAATTGCAGGGTGTACAGTACGCCCCACAATTACGGCGGATGTTTAGGAGCTCGCGGCGATCGGCCCCATAGACCATCATTACTCATGGCACGCAAGCGTGCGTACAATACGATCGTATTTTATACACGGGGAGAGGAGGCATAATCCATAGTTCTCTATGAGTGCAGTACGCTCTCAATACGCGGCGAAATGCATCCCAAAATAAGCCGTTTGAACATAGCCTAAACATCTAACTCTTCAGGGACATTCTGGAATGTCCGTGTACAGTGCGCAGCTGTACACTGATAGCGGAGAGCATTAGCTGGTTCTTCACTAAAGAGGCAGGGTTGGCTTATTACCATCCTTGCCATCTTGATAGCTGTGTATACAGTGATAAATGACCGCTGTATCTACAGGCAGGCAGGAAGATGCACGACTTTCTTCCCCCGCAACCAGTGGTCACATTACAACCAGAACTCGGTAACTGCTAGGTATTAGACCCAGATCAGCTCTGCAGTGACTTCAGGGGGTCTATTTCCCCCTGTAAATGAGGATAAAATATATCAGCCCCAATTACAGGGGAAATCAGAAATAAAAACATTATATAAAAATGTCCCTTAAAGGTCACAAAAATTTTTTTAGTTGAAATAAATACTAACAGTCCAAACCACAAGTTTTAGTGCCACCATCGCCGGCCCTAAGACTTTATATCACCCATATATAAAAGTCTGTGAAGAAAAAGGTGACATCATTCTATTTTATCTAATTATAAAATTATATTTTAACGGCATTAAAAAATAAACAAAAAGATATTTAAAAAATTTTTTTTTTTACTTTTTCTGATTTTATTAAAAAATCTAAAGTCAAAATACACAAAAATGAAGCACCAGGTCACATAAAGACACAAAAAAAGCGTTATAGTCCTCAAACCTGCGTATACTACATAAAAGGATAATGTGCCTGGTCAAGAAGGGAGAAAACCTTCTGTAACCAAGCAGGAGAAAAGGACTGCTCTAACTATGAAATAAAGCAAAATCAGAGCAGCAATGTATTTGGTAATAATCTTTATTTACCTTCACCATCATGTTTAAAGCTAATCAATGAGATAGGAATAACCTTTGAATGTATAGTATAAAATATATATTATTTCAAAATTATTATGTAATTACGTTACTGGTCCTTATGGTCTCAAAGATCAAGTAGTTTTGTTACCAACTGCAGATATTTTTCAGATTTTAATTTTGCAATGACAATCAAAATTTTAGGCTATGTCATCATGGCATAGCAATCCGATCATTCAGGCAGCCCCACAAAAAATAATAGAGAAAATGACCTGTAGTCTACACAGGACGTTTTTTTCTCCGCTCGCCTTTTGGCGCCGGCGTATTATACGACATGCTGTATAATATGCCGGCACTTTCAGTTTTTTCATCATCTTCCCATACAATCAATTGGCAACAATCAGATGGCAACAAAAACGAGACTGCAGTTTTTGCGCTAAACGTGACAAAAACCGCGGTCATGCACTGGAAAAAAAATGGTTGACTTTCAGCCGTTTTTCATCTGATGCAATATAGACATAGCTTTACTGGTTACTAGGGACAGTTTTAATACCTTAGCACAACATTAGTTTTGTAATTTGGCGGCCTTTTCCTTTAACTTAATAATCTAATACTTTTATTGCCACAATTTCTTAGAATCAATACATCGCTGGCTATAGATGTTTGTCCAGATCAAACAATCTCTGATATTTTTCATATCAAAATGCTGCTTGACTAAGGGACATTAACCAACAAGATACTTGCAATGATGGGAACAATTTTATGGTGGAAAAGTGTTCATAGCGTTGTAAATATTGTTTATGTGGATTGCTCTGCATGAATATTTTCTCCTTCGCTAGCAGTACAGTTAGTTAGCAGTACAGTTACACAGTAAATGCTTTATGTTCACATCATAATCTTTAGTGATGTTAGCTTGTTACCTCTGTAGCTTTGGATTTCGTCTCCTCTAGTGTATGAACTAGTTCCACATTATCTAACATGTTACCAGTGGAGGTGGCAAGTTCTCTCAGCAAGGAGTCCTCCAAATCTTTTAGCAGCTTTTTATTTTCACTCGTCTCTTGAATTAGGTGTTCTCTTTGTTCTTCCAAGTCTCTTCTTTCAATGCCAACAATAACGCTGAGCAACTGATCTTCAAGACCCTTCAGAGTAACTGAGATAAAAACAGAAGAAAGATTTATGGACATTAAAATGTCAGTTTAGTATGGTAACATCAAGCATGTTCCTGGTGGAAACCTTTGGGCATTAAAGAGCAATTACATGTATCATTGCTGTTTAGCTTTAAAAATAGCAATGTATATTCATCTGAAGAACAAACAATAGTTGTATATTTTTTTATTATGGAATATACTGACCTGTATAATTTATGACCATGGCTTTACCAAACACAGATGGAGAGTACTTAGGATTTGCCAGTTTTGTATTTAGGTATAGTTTGAAGTTAGGGTCATAATCAACTTCTTTATCTCCTAGGATGATAAACTGGCGACCTTGGGCACCTTTGATATTTTTCTCTAAAACATTGTCAATAACAGGATCAATATATTCATCAACGTCTTGAAAGAGGAAGGGAAAGCCATACTTAATGGCCATTTCTAATTGCTTCAAGAAATCAGGGTCATTAAAAGAGGAAATCTGAAAAAAAGAAATACATATAATTATATTTTTATTGCAGTCACTGCAAATTGTACTCAGTAACTCAGTTATTTAGCCTAAACAATCTATAAAAGACAGGACAAGGGAAAGCATCACTTACAATGGGTTGCAAAAGTATTTATACCTCTTGAACTGTTCCATATTTTTAAATGTTACAGCCACAACTTAAATGTATTTTACTGATATTTTATGTGATAGGGCAAGACAAAGTAGTAAGTATTTATAAAGTGTAAAGAAAATATGTGGTTTTCCAAAAACTGAAAAGTTTTGCATGAATATATATTCAGCCCCCTGTATTCTAATAACCATAAGTAAAATCCAGTAAGACCAATTGCCTTTTGAAGTCATTTAAGTAGTAAATAGAATACATCTGTATGCAATTTATTCTTAGTATAACTGAAGCTGTTTTGTGAAGGCCTCAGAGGTTTTTTAGAAAACATTAGTGACAGCTCAGGGATAAAGTTATGGTAAAGTGTATTGCAGAGCTGGAGTTAAAAAAAAATATCTCAGGGAACACTGTTTAATTCATAATCCATAAATGGAAGGAGTATTACATAACTGCTAACCTACCAAGACATGGCTGTTCACCTAAATTGACAGCCAAAACAATAAGAGCACTAATAAGAGAAGCAGCCAAGAGGCCCGGGGTCAATCTTTAGTTGCACAGATCAGGTGCGAGAATCTGTTCACAGGACAGCTATGAGTTGTATAATCCACAAATCTGGGCTTTAAGAAGAGTGGAAAGAAGAAAGCCCTTTTTTGAGAGCAAGCCATTTGCAGTTTGCAAAAAGCTGTGTAGAGGGATATAGCAAGCATTCGGAAAAAGGTGCTCTGATCAGATGAGACCAAAATTTAACTTTTTGGCCTAAATACCAAACGCTATGTGTGGAAGAAAGCCATACTGCATATCACCCTGAACACACCATCCCCACCGTGAAGCATGGTGATGGCAGCAATATGTTGTAGGGTTGCTTTGCTTCAGCAGGAACTGGGAAGCTGGTCAGAGGTGATGGGAAGATGAATGGAGCTAAAAACAAAGAATTCCTGGAGAAAAACCTGTTATAGGCTGCAAAAGACATGAGACTAGGGCGTAGGTTCACCTTCCAGCAATAAAATGACCATAAGTATAGAGCCAAAGCTACAATAGAACTGTTTTAACCAAAGCATATTAATTTGTTAAAATGGCCCAATCAAAGACCAGACCTAAATCCCATTGAGAACCTGTGGCAGGACTTGAAGATCGCTGTTCACAAACATTCACCAACCAATCTGACTGAGCTAGTGATATTTTGCAAGGAAGAATGGGCAAAAATTCCAGCCTCTAGATGTGCAAAGCTGGTAGTGACATACAGATTCTAGCGCTAATGATTTATATTATGCAAATATTCTGCTACTACTGTCAAATCTTAATGATAAATAAACTGTCAATTGCCTACACCTTTCGTGTGACCAGGTCCTTCTGCCCCTCATATTAATGCCATGTTAAGCAATCTGCACCACTTTTGCAGACTCCTAAATTCATGCATCTTTGGAAACAACTGATAAATAGTACTCAGTGTATCTGCTCTAACTGAAAGCAATTATATTATTATGCCCCATATGTAAAGTATATTACTGAGAGGGTAGAGTACTGCAAAGTGCAGCTAAGAATATACATAAACATAGAAGATGGGATCATTTTTCAATAACTTAGTTCTAGATATAATGAAACATGATAAAAAATACCAACAGGCACTTCTCATAATAGAATCAAATTAGCTTTTGTTAAGCCTCCGATTTTAGATGTAACATGTCGCTGACCTCCTATAGTGCTTTTCATGTAAGAAAGAGAAGCTGAGCACACCTTAAGGTTATTACGTTCCTCCTTTCTTTTGATCCAGTTCAGCGCTTGCTGTTGAGGATCTATGCACAGTGGGAAGCGACTTGCCCTGGTGGTCAGTATACCATTTTGAATTGAGAGTTCATCTGGAGGTAATCCTTCTGATCCCCACCTGCATAAAAATGAAAAGTGAACAAAATATTTCATACGTGTTGTCATCTTTTTTGGTGATAGAAATAAACAATAAATGACATATAAAAAGTGCATAACAGATAGATCATAAACATTTCAATACATATTCTTTTTTATTTCTTTCTAACACCACATTAATCTGAACTAAACAAGTACAATAAAAGATGGAATTCAGTACAGAAGCATACACAAATGCACAATCTACATGGATAGAAAGATCTTGCGCTCCAATTCATATATTTTTTTTCTATTCGATGTTCACATGTATTCAGAAAGAGAACTGATCTACCTGCTAATTTCAACATCATCAGTGAGCAGACTCTCCACCCTAAATGGATGACTAAGAGGGATTTCATGGTCCAATATGTCTTGCTGCCATTCTGTGTATACCATCTCTTTCCGGAATTCCCAGTTGAAGGCACCTTCATAGCTGAGAAATGCAGAACAGAGCAAACAATCTCCAAGCAACTTCACTCTTCTTTCCTTCAACTGTTCCAAGTCTTTTGTCCACCTAATAAAGAGCATATTATATTTGTATTGCCACCTTTAAAATGAATATTACAGCCCTAAATTATATTATACTATCTTGTTTAAAGTATTTTAATCTGCCATAATCTCTGAAATAATCTCTCACTTAAATCTGTAACATTCACTGAGCTAATAATAATTAAAAAACAAGTAAAACCCAATATGTCTGAGGCCACTTACAACTAAATTAATACAGATTATCTGTGTAGATAAAGCTATGAAGCTATTGAAAGCAGAGATGCCAAAGAATAGGTTATGAGGAAAAGCCAACCTTGTGGATCTGTTATAGTTGGAATAAGGTATTTTTAAGGCCTCGTTCACACGGCTTATTTCGCCGCGGATTTGCCGACGGATTGATGATCGTCAATCCGTCGGCAAATCAGTCAGAAACAAGTAACAGCCTATTTTCTATTGATTTCAATAGAAAATACGGCTCGTCGCTCACTACGACGTATTTCCGTGCCGGAATTGCCTCCTGCCGAATTGACGACGGCAATCCGGACGGAAAAACAATGTGCATAGTCAATATATGGCGGATTCACCACCATACAATGATTGGAGATGGTGAATCCGTCGGGAAATCAGTTACAAATACGTGCCACACTTAGTGACACTTATTTGCAACTGATTTTCAACTGATTTCAGAACGTATTTACGATCGGCAATCCGATGTAAATACGTTCTGAAATAAGCCGTGTGAACGAGGCCTAAAGGTACTTTTTAAATGTTCTAAAGGAACATGTTGCTTTTGGAGTTTTCTTTTATTAACTAATATTAGCTATTAAAATTGCTTTTTATATACCTTAAACCAGAGGTCTAAGAAAGTTACAAAAATTGTGGGAAAAGATATCTTAGGTGATGGGCAATACAGAACAATTTATGAAGAAAATGCTCTTCCTATATCAGAAAGCTCTATAAACTTACCTTACATTCTCTGATCCCAAACCAGAGATCAATTTATCAGCTGCAATCAGCCTGCGCTCCATAATCTCTGCTTCTTCTTGAAGTTTTTGCTTCTCTGTTATTGCAGCTTCATATCTTTCTCCAAGGGTTTTCAATTCACTTTGTATGGTGGCTAATTCAGCCTGGATCTTTTCCAGCTCACGCTTACTCATGTGATAGTTTCTTTCAAGTTTAGCCACCTGCATTACAGAATAATAATGAAAATGGTGCGTTGACTTAATAAAACTAACAAAAGTGTACATACATCTGCTCGTTATAATACTCAGTAGAGGATCAGAAATTCCCACAAGCTCTGCATTAGTTTGAAAGGATAGTTCCATCAGAAAGTTTTTTAGTTAAAATAATTCCTGGAAAACAATTTTTTTTTAGAATTTTTGGCAGTATATATTTATCTTTTCATTTTCTAGCTGTAATAGTGAAGAAATAAAACTCCTGAATGGCAGGGCAAAATAATCTCACTTTACACCAGCTGTTTATTTCTTGTAGTCTCATTAAATGAGGAAATGATATAATGATCCTCTTTGTTTTGCAAGAGTAGATAGATAGACTAAAGTGATAGGGAAATCTCAACACTGTGGCCAATTATGTAAAAGCACAATAAATAAAACAAATAACAGGCTTCTGTCAAAAATGTATTTTAACCTATGGCATACCTTTTCTCGTTTTGGTTTAATTTCCTTAGCCACATCACAATAACCCATTACGGCATCAACAAATTTCAACATTCCCAGGCCAGCTTTACTAATTGCTTCCATTTCTTCAAATGTGGCATTAAGATTTTTTAAGAATCCTAAAAAAAAAATCCAACAAAATGAGATTAAAAAAAACCTAAGTGGATATAATAGAATCACCACACTCAAAGAATGATCACCAAGTTTCAAAGCTTTACATTCCAGACCAGACCAGAGGAAATGGCAATTATTCCTTCTACAGTCAATGCACAGGCATACGTAAAAGTTTTGGAAACTTTTTTTTCTCATTCTTTCAATAGAAAGTAGGAAAACGTTTTGCTGGTGATGATGTAAGTGTTAAGTAAATATTATGGAATCATAAAAAATATTTAGTTAATATTGTGCTGCTCCTCATCAGGCAATAAAGTGCTGCAGTCTCTAAGGCCTGGACTCCACTAATGATAAACAATGCAAGCTGGTTCCATATTTCTTGAAAAAAGGTTGTCAAATCAGCTTTTCAGGATGAAACCTTGTCATGGACCAATATCTGTAATTTCCACCATAAATTTTTAATCATGTTGAGACCCATCCTGTTTTTTGTCATGTACAGTGGGGAAAAAAGTATTTAGTCAGCCACCAATTGTGTAAGTTCTCCTACCTAAAAAGATGCTTCACAGTAGGTATAGTGTTCTTTGGATGCAACTCAGCATTATCTCTCCTCCAAACACGATGAGTTGCGTTTCTACCAAACAGTTCTACTTTGGTTTCATCTGACCATATTATATTCTCCCAATACTCTTCTGGATTATCCAAATGCTCTCTAGCAAACTTCAGACGGGCCCGGACATTTACTGGCTTAAGCAGGGGGACACATCTGGCACTGTAGGATCTGAGTCCCTGTCAGCGTAGTGTGTTACTGATGGTAGCCTTTGTTACATTGGTCCCAGCTCTCAAAGTCGTTCACTAGCTCCCCCCGTGTGGTTCTGGGATTTTTGCTCACCGTTCTTGTGATCATTTTGACCCCATTGGGTGAGATCTTGCGTGGAGCCCCAGATCGAGGGAGATTATGTAGTCTTGTATGTCTTCCATTTTCTAAGTATTGCTCCCACAGTTGCCTATTGCTGATTCAGCCTTCCCAGCCTGGGCTACAATTTTATTTCTGGTGTTCTTCTCCAGCTCTTTGGTCTTCACCATAGTGGAGTTTGGAGTGTGACTGTTTCAGGTTGTGGACAGGTGTCTTTTATACTGATAAGTTCAAACAGGTGCCATTACTACAAGTAATGAGTGGAGGACAGAGGAACCTCCTAAAGAAGACGTTACAGGTCTGTGAGAGCCAGAAATCTTGCTTGTTTGTAGGTGACCAAATACTTATTTTCCACCATAATTTGCAAATAAATAATTTCCAAATCAGACAATGTGATTTTCGGAATTTTTTTTCTCATTATGTCTCATGTTTAAGGTCTAACTATGATGTCAATTACAGGCCTCTCATATTTTTAATTGGGAGAACTTCAACAGTTGGTGGCTGACTAAATACTTTTTCCCCACTGTAATTGACCTAATATGCATGCAACAAGATGCATTATTGTTGTGAAACATTACCTTACCATCAGCAAACCTTTTTTCCCAATTTCTACCTAAAGAATGAGAAAACAGTTTCAAAACCTTCTATGTTTATCTGTGCATTGACTGTTTAGGCAATAATTGCCAAACCTCCAGGTCCTTTATCTTTTCAGAAATGTGTGGGTAAATGCGATTGTTTTTTTTAGACATTCATCTTTATATGTTTAATTAGAGTAACACTAGACAAATATTCCAGCATCATCTCCTTGGCCAAAGCATATTGGGTATTCATCACTGAATATTACTTTTCGATTGCTTCTCTTTAGCCACTGTAATCTTGTTTTTTTATTTCTATTTAGCCATTAGTGCAGGTTTCCATGTGTTTTTTTTTTTATATGTAAACCCCATGCTGCAAACTCTTTATTGGTGGACATAGCACCTTGGGCATAGGCCCTCACGCTAGGAGGCTGACACTAGGTGGAAAACAAAAAGTGTTGCCTCCGCTTAAGCAGGTAATATCCCTCCTACTTTAACTTACTCCATTGCTGCGTTGTTTGTACGTCATGCCTGTAGCAGGCCGTTGCAAGCACACCACTGTCTTGCACCTGCATTCTTTGTCTGGTTGGCGTCCCCAGGGGGGCAGAAGAGGTATAAGTGACAAAACCCTTTTTCTCAGCTTAAAAGTGGTGCTGCAGTGGTACCGCATGTTTTCGCCATGGTACTAGAAGGCTTCCTTTCCCAATCTCTACCAGGAGAGTCCCGGGGCCTTTCCGATGACGTTTTTAGCTCTGGCAGCCTGTCGCATCGCTCCAATGCCATTGTCTAAGCACAGGACACAACTGCAATTTCAAATTTAGTCTGCGTCATTTCTGGGGCCTAAGCCACATCTCCTTCAACCCCTGCAATGCCCTCTGTGCCTCAGGCCCGTCAAAATTGTCGCCTGTGGGTAAAAAGGACCCCTGTTCATCAGGGTCCAAATGTCCATCCATCAGGCTAGCATCTATCTGGCAATCACACCCCAGAAAGTTCAAATGCCCCTCTGCCAAGTCTCCCGTGCCCTGAGGGTCGTCTCCATCGCTTCAAGGTTACCGATGCCTGGGTCCAAGAAGTCGTCCTATTAAATTAGAATACAGGATTGATTTTGTGTCTGTTCCCCCAGCGCAATTTTTTGTTCACCCCCGCCCAACGTCTCCTGTCCGAGCAGAAGCTTGTTTTTCAGGCAATCCACACAATCTTTGGGGACATAATTATGCTGATTCACAAACTCGAGTGCTTCCAGGGTTTTCATTCAACTGTTTTAGCGTCTCAAAAAAACCTCAGTTCGCTCAAGGAGCTCCGCATGGAGTTGCTCCCGCCTGTAATTGCGGCTCTGGAGCAAGGCAAATTTCCTGCTGCCATAGACATAATGAAAGCTAATCTACACATTACTATTGCCCAGGTCCACTAGCATTTCCTTTGTTTCATGGTGAGCTCACTGCATTTCCAGTTCATGGCTTTACCATTTGGCCTGGCTATAGCACCGAAAGTCTTCACCAAAGTCCTGGCACTTGTTATGGTGATTCTTCATGTCAGGGGGATTGCCCTCATCCCTTACCTGGATGAGCTTCTGATGAAGGCCCCGTCGGAGAGCCCCAATCTGGAGAGCATCAGGATCACCTTAGATGCCTTAACATGCTTCAGGTGGATTTTCAACTATGACAAATCCTGTCTGGTCCCATCCTAGCGGATGGAGTTCCTGGGCATAATTCTTGACACACGTTTAGTCAGAGTAAATCTTTCGCCGAAAAAAACCCTGCTTCAAGGGGGAATTTCCCTTTTTTCCTCCCCTAGGGGTGGGTCATTTCCACGGATGCCCACCTCATTGGGGAGAAAAATTTCGGATCCCGGACGATGCAAGGTCTGTGGGGCCCCCCGGGAATCTGCTTCAGATCAAAGTTCTGGGAATCGGGGGCCCTTTTTCTGGTGCTCTCCTTTTTCCACCTTCTCCCGGATCACTCGTTTTTTCAGTCTGAAAACACCACCATGGTGGCTTACCTGAATCCCCAAGGAAGTACCAGGAGCTTGTGGCTTTTCTAGGAACCTCAAAGGGATCCTCAAAGGGGCGAAATTTTTTTTTCCCTTACGCGTTTTTTTTTCCCGGGGTTTAAGAATGGGGCTCTGATCCCCTCGCGAAACCCGTGGATTTTTTTTTTGGAATGGTTCGCTGCCAGAATGTTTCAAACTTTTTTCCCCAGGTGGACACTCCCAAAATCAAACTGTTTTCATCCCGCCCCAACCATCCTAGAATCTGTACCAGGTCTCGAGATCCTCTGGCTCTCGCTGTGGGCGAGCTGGTTCTTCCAAGGAGTCAGTTTGCACTACTTTACCTCAGCTGCATTTGAACAGGCGTTTCAAAACCGCAGTTTTTTAAAAAACTCACAGTTTTTTTTTGCTTCAGTCATTGGACCCTGACCGGCCCCAAACACGGGGTTTTCTGCCCATATTTTTTATCGTGCCTGGGAAGGCCTCTGCCTGATCACCATAGGTTTTCACCCATTGGTTAAATCCCCCATGGTACTTTTAAATTTCCCCAGTCAGGGTTTAAAACGGGCCTAGAACTTTCCTCATTGAGAGGACAGGTCTCTCTGCCCTCTCTGTTCTGTTCAGCGCACCTTGGCTTCCCGTCCTCAGCTCAAGATTTTTTTGCAAGGGGTCGCTCACTCCTTCCCACCTGATCATAGGCGGATCGATTTGTGGGACTTGAATCTAATTTTGAAGGCAATGCAAGTTTCTCCTCTTGGAAGTTTCCCTCCATTTTCTTTCTTGGAAGGTGGCCTTCGTTGTAGACATTATTATCTGTCCATCAAGTGCCTCTTGCGACTCTTTCTTTTCGGTTCCTCAGAAAAACACGTTCATCCTAAGTCCTGTGCCCTCGTTTCTCCCTAAGGTGGTTTCCGCGTTCCACCTTAATAAGGACAAAGTTCTGCCCTTTTTTTGCCCCTCACCCTCGAGAGTATTGTCAGGATGTTGTCAGGGCCGTTTGGATCTACCTCACTGCCACTGAATCATTCAGGTGCTCCGACTCCCTTTTTGTTGTTTCAGAAGGTCTGTGTAGAGGCAATGCGGCCTCTAAGGTCACCATTGCCAGCTGGATCCGGTCTGCAATTTCAGAAGCCTACCTGTTCAGAAGTGAACCTCTTCCGTTTCTGGTCACCACTCATTCCACTCGGGCATCATGTCTCAGTTTCACAGGTCTGCAAGGCTGCGACCTGGGCCGCAGCTCGTACTTTTAATAAATTCTACCAAATCTATACCTCTGCCTCGACTGACGCAAGTCTGGGCTGTAAGGTACTTCATGCCATGGAGTGCTAACTGACACTGTTGTCAAATGTTTCTTCATTGGTAGACACAGATCCCTCCTTTTTTTGCCTTACTTTTTACCGATTCTCATTTTTGACATTCTCTCCTTGGAATTAGACTGTGAATTTTCGTTACTACTATGGCTTTTGTAGGATGGATATAGCCCACTTAGGCGGAGCCAACACTTTTGGTTTCCACCAAGTGTTAGCCTCCTCGGACCAGGGCCTATGGCCAAGGTGCTGTGTCACCCAATGAATCAGACGAACAAAGGATTTTATACAAAAATCTATTTCATTTAATTTGTTCATTTTCTATTTCCAAGGCATATTGCTACAGTTTTCTATCCTGAAACTTTCACCAATTATAACGTACAGCCATTTAATTATATTTATTTGAGCTGTGCACTAAATTGGCCTATAAATGCGGGCTTCCTCTTGTCTATGCCTGTGAATTTAATCATAATATCACATGTTTGAGGAAGGTGGTATCCACTCCTGAAACGTCGCACCTGTGGAGAGCCATTAAGGTGTTTACTCATGAGCGCAACAGGAGAAGAGCTAAAGATGCTCTGGACTGCAACTGTCTACAAGTAAAGCTGTGTACCACCAAGTTTTTGTAACAAAATTACTGTGCTTTGCTAAATAGCATGTATTGACACTATTTAAATCAGTAAAAGTCTAAAAGTAAAATGGAAGCCTATGTGTGATATTATCCTGACACTTTGACATCTTACTTGTTCTACCTGTATGTTTTCCTATTATAACCTTCTGATTTTATCATGCTCTGTGTTTTATAATTACTTGCTTGATTTTAAACGCCAACCCCGTTGTTGCAATCAACAGCTTGCTAAGGTTTGTGAGACTTACTTTTAAGTGCAGACTAATTATAATCTTTAGGCATGGGTTATACTCACACATGGCAATGCCATGTGGTCAATGCCAAAATGGTATTTACAGGTGAGATACATTTTTAACATGTTAAAAAAAACAACAATTCAGCATACTATGGCTGGGTTCACAATTATTGTCTGCGTTGCAGTAACCATCGGAATATTGGGGAAAAAGATACCCCAACAGATAAGCCAACGTAGCCACTGCAGCAACATTGGGGGCATACAGCTAACGCAGTTCTTTGTTCACTACAATTGCTCTACTGGTCGTCGGTACATGCTTTCTGTGCGGGCCACAAAAGCATAGTCTACCATCCTTTTGAGTTCCATAGGGAAATCGCATACTGCCGGCTAATAGAGCAAACGTAGTCCACACAGGACTACATTTATTCTATTCACCCCTATGGGACCATGGCAGCTATGTTGTGATATCTGTCAGGGTACCTTTTTCCCCAATACTCCAATGGATACTGCAATGTAGACCATAAAATAGTGTGAACCCAGCCTAAGACTTGTGCCAGTATTTGTTTAAAAATTATAAATTTTATATACAGTATTAGATTTTTGTCGCAACATTGATTAATACCATATTTTTCAAAATTATATTTAATCTGTGATTGCGTATTTGATAAAAAGTAAAAATAAAAAGCTGTGTAATCTTTTAAGTGTGATTATTTCATAATTTTTAGACAGAGGTTGTCATCAAATGTAAAGCTTTTCTCATGTAAAGATGACATTACAATGCTGACAAATAAAAGCATAGTACCTCGGACTGTCTTGACTTGATTTTGAGTGATTGCATCAAAATCTATATCCATGAGTATCCTCAGGAAGTTTGGCTCCGACATCATTCCCTTTGCACTTTTCCAGCTGATCTCTTTGTAGCCTCTCATCACCAAGATACATTCACATACAACCTGAACTGCCCTTGGTGGTTTGGCAAATGTCCTTAAATATAATAATAGGAAGAATAATAGTAACAATAATAATGATAATAAATTAACATTCATTTCATTTTTATGCAAACTGTGTTTGATATTATAGTAGACCACTGCAAACGGATCAATCTCAAACACACCATGTATCTCTAACATATGATCCAATGTACAGTAAATTACATTTTAAAATAACATTGTTACAGTAAATGTACTTCACAGACTGGAAAACAGACAGATATTTACATTTAGAAAAAAAAAAATGATAGACTGATAAATATAAATTTGAGCAATATATTACCATATGAATAAAACCACTCATTCATTAGAGCTTTTTTTTCATGGTCACCTTTACAAATAAACACTCCAAATACCAGTGAATGTAAAGTCCATACCACAGATTTAATGTTCTTATGACAGATTTTCAGATTTACTCTTATACTTGTTTCTGATTAAATGATTTAAACCAAAGTAAACATTCTGAATTATGGACATAATATACCGGAGTCAGGAAGACATTGTAGATATAGATAGCATGAAGAAATATTCTAATATTGCTCTGAATTCCACAGTAGCTTATATTATCCTTACACTGAATACAGGCCTTATGCAATTATGACTTACAAAAATGATCACCTACTTGGGATACCCACATACTGACACTTCACAGTACACTCACATTAAAAACTCACAGCACCCCAAATCAGAAGGTCCTCACGTGTACTTACATCTTCCTTTGAGGAGCAGAAAGTAAGAGAAAAGCCATGACATACTTTGAGAAAGTTCTCAATTGTAATACTTGGGGTTGACAAAACATTGACAAAAGACTTTACATTAGCACTTTATATTGTACTGCAAAAGCTAAGATCTTCTCCTTGCATCTTCTTTGTGATAGATTCTGCCATGCACTCGTTTGGTAACATTGCAGGTTGGACATGCTGTAGAAGAAAATACTAAATACCTCCAATTTTCTTACAATTCAACACCATGCCTTTAGCTTTTGAGTACTTCGTAAAGAATTCTTATGTCAGTTCTAAATCGCTTTAAGGGTATGTTCACACGATGTACTGTAGCACGTACAGTACGCTCCACAGTACATCGTGTGTTTCAGGAGCTCGCGCTAATACGCGTGTACACCAGCCATGCAGTGGGGGGCGGCTGTCCGCCGGCCCCATTGACATTCATTATTCGCGGCGTGTATTCGCCGCAAGTAATTGACATGTCATTTATCTCCCCGCGTGTAGAATACGATCGTATTGTACGGACGGGGAGAGGAGGCGTAATCTATAGTTCTCTATGAGAAATATGGACTACCGTAATTTCGGCACGCATCTCGCCTGTATTAGAGCGCAAATACGCAGCGAAATGGGCTCCAAAATGACCCCGTGTGAACATACCCTAAGGCAGTGTAGAATGCACCAGAATGTATAAACCTGTTCTTCTGCAGTTCATACATACAGGCGCATTGTAGTGCCAAAACAACAAATCTGGCTCAGACAGACCTCCTTTAACTTGGTCTAGATGTTCCGTTATGCGTCTAGATTAGTAGTGCAGGCAGCGATCGCACCAAAGTTCGGAGTACGACTGTTCACACATCTATAGAACAGCTTTTTGACGGCAGAAAACTGGCACAACCCTGTTCATACATGTCGCCCATCATGTCTATTGTCATCCCACATGACTGTATCATTCAATTACAGAAGGTCTGATATTCCTGAACTAGAATAAAGTTAAAGGAGTGTAGACTGAACAATAAAATAGATCTATCAGGATTCTAACTTTCGATTGCTACTCAAATACAATTCAGTATTGTTCACAATTAGAAAAAAGTGGGCATGACTTTTGTAAATGTTGTATTTAACAGTTGTAATGCTCGACATGACAGAGCACTTGCCACAGAAGCTCATATGCTCTTGACACAGAAACTGCACCACTTGACAGGCGCATCATGTCCTTTCTGAATAAACATATGGCATAGCTATAAGAATTTGGATTTTTTTATACTGCACATATGCCTTCCAGAATGACATGACACAGATATAAAACACAATACTGAAATTATGTAAGAAATCTTTAAATGAAGAGTGTTAAAAGATTAGACCAATGGACCGGGACCAGAACAGAGATGGAAGCCTCTGCTGCACAAGCGAACTTCTGTTTTTTATCAAATGGTTATTGGTTATGGTATTGGTGTTTTAGAAAGCATGATCACAAAATTAAGGATTAGAATAAGGAACTTCAGGTAGACAAAAAATTATTTGAAAAAGACATTTAAAAAAAAATTAAAATTTTGCAAATTTAAGGTAATCCTTTTTTGAACTTTTTTTTGTTACCCCATTTAATCTAAAAACAAAGAAATTAAAGTACTTTCCCGGTTTAAAAGAATTTTTTTCCCATTCGGATTTATCCCCCCCATGTTTTTTGTTATTTTCTGTTGTTGTGATTGTATTCAGGCCCTAAAGTGTTGTGGCGAATATCTAGCCATAGCCTAAAGGTGCATTCAGAGCTGCTATGGAAATACTTTAAACGATTTGAACTTTGTGAAGTGACGCCCCAGCTCTGTTTTTGCGTTTGACAGGCGGTCAAGGATAATACTTCCCTGTAACATCGTAACAAAATACAGCAGGACCGACTCCAAAATAGCCACGGGGTCCCTCCAGTGTGGATTTTGGGGGGAGGGATTAGTGACACCCAAAAACTGGGAAATTGTGTGAGCAAAGAGGTGGTCGGTAACAAGGAAACCCCTCTGTAAAAAGCAAGACAATTGCTGCTGTACCTTTGAAATAAAAGCGAAATGAACAAAAATATTTAATAAAAATATTATTCAAGTTGCCCTACATGTTTAAAGCTAATGAATAAATCAATTAGATGGGAATATCCCTTTAAAAGCCTTCCACTAATGTGTGTCCACAGCTGCTATACAAGGTATAGAAAACCCCGATACTCAGTTTGCATTTTGATGTAAAAAAAACTTTTTGGTTTTTTATTCAACAATGTACTCTCAGTGAACCTCTGCAAGCCCCTTCGTTCCCCTTGCCCCCCGGTAATCCGTGTCCCTCTCCATTCGATCTCCTATGCTGGGAATAAGCTGACCCCTCCTAACCCCTCTCGATCTCCTCATGTGGTAATCACAGTGATCCCCTCAAGCCATCTCGATCTCTCATGTGTGAATCACGCTAAACCCCCCTAAGCCTTCCGACTCCTCTGCTCTCTGTGAATCACAGTGATCCCTCCTCAAGCTCTCGATTTCATGCTGTGTAACACAGTGATCCTTAAGCCTTGATTCCTCATGCTGTGTAATCCAGTTAAACCCCCCTTCGCATTCGATTCCTCACTTTTTGTTGTAATCACGCTGATCCCCTAAGCCTCTCGATTCTCATTGTGTAATAAAGCTGCCCCTCTAACCCCTCTCGATTCCTACTGTCTTGTGTAATCACGTGATCCCCCTCAACCCCATCTCGATCCCCTCACTGCCCTCCGGTGCCCTTTTAGCTTTGGTTTTGCCCTTCTCTGTGTTTTTCCAAGCAATTTGTATTTGTGTTTAGTAGAGCAAGAGATTTCCCTTGCTGGGGGTGCCTGAAATGAGTATTCAGTCGGGGGCTGCAAGGGGGGGTTGGATGACCTACAAAGGGGCGGGGCTTTAAACGGGTTTTTTTTTTTTGAGTTAAAGATCCCCCTTTCTAGCCAGGAGTTAGAACGGGATGGAAAGCCCCAAAAAGAGGGGGTCGTGGAAAACCCCTTTAAAGGGGCAGATGTTTTTTAAGCCCGTTTAATATTTTTAAATGCGTTTGAATTTTTAAAATTACTGCAGGTCAGAAAATCAGGGTTTCTGCACAAAGACGACGATTTTAAAGTGGTTTACCTTTTCCAGCAGTAATGCGCTTATTTTTGCCATTCTCCTATTCATAAATCTGTAGCTTGGTACGGTTCTAGTGCGCCCCGCCTCCCGCACGCCCCTCAATATCAGGCCCATTAAAAAATGCCGAGAGCGCTCTGTAATGCGTCTGATACAGCAATGCGGGCATTTTCAAAATCTAGTGAACAGGGTTGCACTAGATCTCGGGCTATATAGACACCAGACTTCTGGCACAGTCCCGTTCTTACATGTTGCCCAAAGTGTCTAGGCAGTCCTATTTGTGACTGCAATGTAACTGATACCAGATATGAAGGGGGGTTTTAAAGTCACAAGTGGACCCCCCTATGGGACCTCTAATCCCAGAAAGATCAGAATTTTAAATCATTATGATTCAAGTTATACTAAATCTTTCAACACAAATAAATCGTCTCAGAAATTTTCTGCTACATAAATGCGTCTGTGAACAGTCTTTTTAAAATATAAAGGCCCCCTTTTTAATTTTTGTTAAAAAGATCCCGGGGGGCCGATGACCTGCAGGGACAAATTTGTCCGGGTTTTGTGTGCCGCCCCCGGGCGCGGGGGGGGAAGGTTTTCTCCGCGATGAGGGGGAAAAAAGCCCCCCCCTTCACATTCACTGTTTATTTTGTAGGAAAACTGGAGGAAAGAGGTGAACTTGCACAAGGTTTTTTGGGGGCGGCCGGCGGGCGGAAAAAGGCAGTGGGGGCTGAAGGGTTTTCATAGAAGCCCGTGGTTATTTGTGGCCTTTTTTTCAGACGGTCTAAAAAACCAAAAACTTGAAAAACCGACGAAAACCCCTTGCCGTGGGGACTGCCTTAAAAAGTTTAAAAATTTAAATTTGCAGTTTTGTTACCTTATCTGGGTTCTAAATAGCTCCATGTTGTCTAATAAAAATTAGGATGAACTTTGAACTGATATTACCAAGTTTTTAAGGAAAGTTGACTTTATTTTTTAGTAAATGTAAAATAAAAAAAAATTTTGTGAGTAAGTTAGTAATGGGAATGTTGAGGTTGAACAGTTGACCTACTGATCTCGGGTTACATCAGACTTGTCCAGCTTCTGCAGTTCGAGCTTTGGTTCTGTATGGGCAATGCTTCAGCGTGCACTCTTCCCCTTGTTCTCCACCAATAAATTTTTTTTTTCCCTTTATCTTGCGTTTTTCCCTCGAAAAGTTTCCTTTTTTCCTCCGCTATAATTGAAAACATATTATGAGACCCAGGATTTTTGCCGATATAAAATACGGGGCCCCCCCGGGTTCAAAAGAATGGGGGACGTGGTTTTGTTCTTAAGTTGTTTGTATGTAAGCCGGAGCAGGTATATTTAAAAATTAATCAGAAAAGGGTTCTTTTTTTGTTTTTGTGCAGGGGAAAGGGGTTTTACATTTGTTTTGGGTCTTTGTCCCCGTTAGGAAGATTTCCCTTTTTACCTCATGTGCTGCCGTGGCAGCTGAAAATTGTCTTCCCAAGCTATATCTGTGTGGAAATGGAACTAAAAAGCCGCATGCCCCTTTGTAACTAGGGGACGATGTAAGCCGGACGGTTTTTAGGGGGTTGTTTTATATATATATTATATATATATATATATATTTTAAAAATTAAAAATCCCGTATAAAAAATTTTAGGAGGGAAATGTAATATCTGTTTGAAGCTCCATGTTGTTATGGACCATTAACGGAAGTTGAAGAATTTGTTATATCCAAATGGCTGAAAAGCCCAAAAAAATTAAAACACAATTTATTCCGTTTTTGTATAAAGGGAAAAAAAGAAAGAAAAGTTTACCAAAAAAAAACCTGAGGAGCAAAAAACCTTCTAAACTAAAGGGGAATGTATGAAGGAAGGGTGTCGAAGTGATAGTGGTCTCATTTTGTGTATAAGCGCCTGAGTAGAAATGGTTTTTGTCTTATAAATGGAGTTAAAATTCGATGTGCATTTCGGAAATTATTATATATATATATATTAATTTATATATATATATATTTATATTTATATATATTTTTTTCAAAAAAAAGAAAAAAAGAGCGCACTTTCTATAAATAAAATGCGAACGGGGCCCCAGAAAAGTTTGGAAAAACTTTTCAATGAAAAAAGAAAAAATCCAAGCACTCCGGGAAAATTAAGGTGCAGAGAGGGCAAAGGCTCCGGTGGGAGCGAAAGTTCCTTTTTTTTGGGATGGAGGGAAAAATCTCTCTTGCCCTTGAAGTCTTCATGGAGTGGTTTTGGATTTTTTTTTTTTATACATACCGTGTTATTTTACAACCACAACACACACACATACACCAAAAAAAAAAGTAATGGTTTGAAAGGGGGGAGGAAAAAATTGAAAAACAAAATGAAACAGGCCAGTCCTTAAGGATTAAGTACTACAAAACCCGGAGTTACAATCTTTCCCCCTTGCGGTTAAGTTTTCATCCAGTAATGCTTCCTGCAGCGTTTTTTGCTAAAAACACTTTTTCTGCCCGCTTCCGTTTTGTTCAGCCCGTTGGATAGCGTTCCCTTTAGTTGTCTAAGCCTCCCTTCCCTCGTTGCCGTGCTGGTGAGAGAAAATACACAAGTGTTAATAAATTGTAGATATGTTTATATTTTATTACGTTTTTATAAAAAAAGCAAGAAAGTTTATGATGCAAACGCGGATAAATAAATCAATATGAGGAATAGTAAAATTTGCCCTTTTTGTTCCTTTCTTACAGAAAAATTTTATTTTTTCTCCTTGTTGCTTAAACAATTTTAAAAAGTAACAAAATCAGAAAATTTTTTCAGCAACTGACGTTAAGGATAAGTATACACATCGCGGATACGGCGCAGCTTTGAAGTGGATGAGAACCACGCTCCCTTTTGTGGTGTCGAGGTTTTGGGGGAAAAATTGGTGGCCATTGGATGGTTTCGTCAGCTCAGGGGGCCTGGATTTTACTCTAAAATGTATATTGTTATTCTCGAACATTTGCAAAAAGGCCCGGTGTTTTCAGTTTCTGAAAAGTTAATCTGAAGAAATAATCAATATAGCTGCACTTTTGCAAAAAATCTCACAGGACTGAAGGAAAAAAATGGCGACAACCCAAAAAGCACACAAATGTTTAGTAATTAAAAAAATTTTTATAATTATATTCATAATCCCATTTTTTTTTTTACCCGTTTTTAAAATGGTTTTTTCTTAATAAATTTGAATAGGGGTTGATGAAAATCAAAAAAAATTTTGGGGGAGTGCAGTTTTTCGTCTTAGTTTTGCTGGAATTTTTTACTAAATTCCAAATGATTCATGAAAACCCAACAAAGTGGCTAATGACGGGTCCAAAAAAGTGGGGAGGGATCATCTGGTTTTCTCTAGAAAGTATAATTGAAAATTTATTTTTTTAGGTTTTAGTTTTAAAACAATTATCCAATTTCCCTTTTATGCACCAAAATCAATGTAATTAATAAAAAATAACGAACCAGCCCCAAATTTTACGTCCTGTGTGTCCCTGGGACAATTTTCAAGTTGATTTTTAATTGTTGACGTTTTTTTGAAAAAGGGGGGCAAAATTAACTGAATTTCAAACAATTCTTACTGGAATTGAACAGTTAAAAAAAAATTTTAGAGAGGTAAAAATAATGAGAATTTTTTTGGGTTTTTTTTTGTAAAAAGAGTAAATTTAAATCCCAAAAAATGGGAAAATACCTTTTCCCAAAATGATTTAGAAGGAACAAAGCTTGGGGTGGCAAAGGAAGAACCCCTCAATGCCCGTATTATTTACCCAAACCCGGACCCTAAAGGGTTTTCATTATTAATATTTTAAAAAATAAAATGGCTACTATACACATGTGTACATGATTTATTTACTAGAAATTTACTAATGCCTTTTTAAGCAGATCCCTCAAATGTTATTTGTCGAATTGGCAAACAATGAAAGGTAAAATAAAAAATATTATTAAAAAAAAATTATATCTTTTGTAGTAAATTTGGGGGGAATTCAGAAAAGTGGCGTTTCCACGCCAGTTTTAGGTGCATTAAATCAGTTTAAAGTGCGCCAGGAAGCCCAATCCTTTCAAAAAACTGTCATCAGATATACCTTGCATAGAAAACGTAATGTGCCTAAAAAGGCGAATTGCGCAACTCGCGGCAAATAGCATATCATTGGTAGTATATGTAATGCGCCTATCAAGGAGCATGGCGTGACGTAGGCGTATAACATATGTAATGCGCCTGAATAGGCACATTGTGCGATGGGGGTGCACAGTGTACCATATTTAGGCACATTACAAAGTGTCGTGCCCGGCGTATAATGTGCCTAGTTTACATCAAGAATATGGCGTCAAAAGTGTTTTTTTGTGCAAAATAGACCAAAAAACTGCCGTTAGAGTGTTGGGGCATGTCACCCTATATGTGTTTTCACTATTATCGCTTATGGGAACAAGAAATGTAGATGAATACGGATATTGTTTCTATGTGAAATGACAGCTACTGTATGCGTTTTGCCCCTACTCTATTGTGGTAAGCTTATTATATTAGGAAATCTTCAAACAAACAAAGGTTTTATTCTGTTAAAGCCATCATCCATTTTTTACAATTGATTTTCATAAGCAGGGTCTCCAAAGACTAAATTCACAAGTTCACAAGTTTTCCTGTAGTTGGAATCCGTATTGATCAGATGTAACCTGTAGGGGAACTTAGCAACAAGTGTTTGATTCTTTTACAGCACCATATTAAGCATTACATGCTGTCCACAATAATCAGTATATAATGTAATCAGGGAGGGTGTATATATGGCTGTTTATTTCACAAAGAGAGATGATCTTTGCAGTTGCTTCCCAGAGTTGAAAGGTATTTTTTTTTCCAAATATGGGGCCCATTGGTGTATTTTGCCTCCTTCTAGATCAATACTGTAGAACTATGGTTTGGATTTGATGGACCTGTGTCTTTTTTCATCTTATCAACTCTGTAAGTTTTGTGAAAGATTGAGATCTGGAACTAGGGACTCCTGTGTTATATCTTAGAATGACCTTATGGGATATTTAACAATGTAGTTTATAAACCAAAAAAAACCCTAATTGATGCTACTTTTAGTACTTCCCTGATATAGAGATATGATCAATTCAAAAGTTCTTTAAAAATATATCTTCGTACCTGGAAAATTTCTGCATCTTGTCCTTAGTGTATCACCAACTGGAGACATTCCAAGAACAATATGTAAGTTGTTGGCACTCTTGTTAACGAAGAACTGCCAAATGCTCTCTTTGGCAGGTCCCACACCATTTTTTCCAGCTTCATCTCTAATTTGATTAAGAATGGATTCCTTCTCATCATCTGGGAAAAGAGCTGGGACCATTCCTGTAAAAAAGTATATATATATTTAAAGATCTGTATTGGAGACCTGGTTCTGATCCCCACATAGAATAGTGATCATAGATGTATGAAATAAATAGTTTTAACATTATGTCTGTAAATAACAAAACCATTAATTTAAAACAAACATCATTTATAGAATGGCATATTTTAATGGGAATACTGTACTTGATCTTGGGAATATGGACTATCCTACATAAGGATAAGCAAAGGTATGCCATGTACTGTATCTAAGGCCTCATTCACACAGCTTATTTGGGCGCTGGTTTCAGCCGTACTGCACGCCGTATTTGCGCTCCAATACGGCTGAAATCAGTCCCAATCATTACGGTAATCCACAGTTCTCATAGAGAACTATAGATTACGTCTCCTCTCCCCCCTCGGCGAATACACTGAGGGGGGAGAAAGTGACATGCACATTATTTACGGCGTGTACGCGCCGTGAATAATGCATGTCTATGGGGCCGGCGAGCTGCCGGCCCCCCGCCCCCGCTGCACGGCAGCCGGCGTAATTGCGGGGCGAAATCCGTCCACGCAATTACGTCGGCAATAAACCGTGTGAACGAGGCCTAAACGTCATCTAAACTGTGATGTTACTTAATAGATACAAGTATTACAGCTGCACTGTTGCCAACTTTGAATGGTTTAAAACATCCTAACATCACCTAAGATATACAGTTTTTATTCACTTATTCTACTGGTGTACATATCTAAGACAATGTTACAACCACTTTTAAAGAGTCTGGTGTTCTTTTAGATTATAGATTACAGAACAGTATGCAATGTCAATCAGCTGCCTCCAAGGCAAGCAGGACATTAGCTTGTATTAAAAGAGACATGGACTTGAGATGTAATATTACCGCAATATAAAGCTTCAGTTTATAGAAAGGATGTAATGGAGCTAAAGAGGGTGCATCTTAGAATGGAGCATCTTAGTTATCAGGAAAGGTTAAAAGAATTAAACTTATTTAGTCATGAGAAAGACGGCTCCGGGGAGATACGATTAATTTATATAATAATATAAATGGCCCGTAAAAAAAGGCATGGAGAAAAGCTATTTCATGTAAAACCCCCTCATAAGACAAGGGGACATTCCCTTCGACTGGAGAAAAAAGGATTCAAAAAGGATTCAATCTCCAGAGGAGAAAAGCATTCTTCAATGTGAGAACTGTAAATCTGTGGAATAGCCATCTGAGGAGCTGGTCACAGCAGGAACAGTAGAGAGTTTCAAGGAAAGCTTAGATAACCACTTTCTCTTAAATAATACTCATATGAATGTAGCCGTATAAAATAACTGGATCCAGTCTGATGGCAACTTTGCTTGAAAAAGAAGGTTGTCTTTTGAAATATTACAGTGGGTCCGCAAGCTGTCTGGGTAGCTCAACTCCTCAAGAAAAGACTCTGCCTCAATATGGATTGAGTTATTTGCACTTTAACAAGTACTTACCTAAATAGGGGGATGCGCGTGCTCCAAGGACTACGAACAGGAATTGTGTGGTAAGTCTGGCAAGGCTGTGCATTGTATTGTGTATATTTTTCAAAATAGTAAAAAAAAAATCTTTTTAATAAAAAAGTTTTTTTCTTGCCATTATATTTATTATTTGTATGTTTAGTTGGAGGGGAACCCTCTGTTGATGGCGAATATTGGAAACACTGTGCCTACGGTTAAGATTATCTTATATCTTAGATTATTTAGATATTAGCTGGTGGTCATAATAGGATTACTTGACTGTTGTTGTTTTTTTTTACTATTTAATTTATATTTTGCCCTCTGTATGGGGTGGGAAGAAGGCATCTTTTTTGTGATCATTTATTATTAAAAAATGTTTAATAAATATCAACTGACTGAAGACAATCAAGGATAAATGTTTAACTTATGTGGCAACAAAGCTAGGCACTGCTTACCAGATGTTAGCATGTTATTAATAAGTTCCAGAAACCCTTCTTCTGCCACATGTGCATCTGTAAACAAGAAAATCATCTTCTTGTTCTCTATACCAAGCTTTATATAGAGATTCTTCAAGTCTTCCCTAAAACTGTTCTCTCCGTAACCACGGCTTAGAACAATTTCAAAAACCTTATGAGAAATAAAGAGCTTGTTAAGATCTTTCGGCATTGGAAACGAACTGTGCATCTTCAACAGTAATAATATCAAACCTCATATCCAGCAGCAAATGCTGCAAGTCTAGCAAGGGATTGCTTTCCTGAGCCTCCTACACCAACCAGAAGGGCATGACCTCGATCCATTCTAATAATACGGTGTATGCGGGTTAAATGCTCAAGTGCATCATCAAAAAGGACTAAGTTCATTTTTGTTTTACTTTCATTGTATTCTTCAAGGATTTCCTGGTGGTACAAAATTGAAGCAGAACATATTTATGAGACATGGGATCATATGTATCATACATTTAGTCATAAAGTTAAACATAAAGGGCAAAATGCCAGAAAAGAGGCGCTGCCATGCCAGTTTTAAGACACGTTAAATGAGTGTATAGTGTGTCTGAATGAATGAACCTGTCAAATATCTGGCGTCTGGTATACCTTGCATAGCATAATTGATGCACCTAACTTAGGCGCATAGTATATCATTGCCAGCATATTTGATGTGCCTAATTTAGGAACATTCAAATGTGTCATGTCTGGCGTATAATGCGACTAGTTTTGGTGTAAGACAGTTCATTTATATAGAGAATAGGGCATCAACAGTTTGTTGGCACAAAATACACAAGACAATTGGTGCAGCCCTAATGGGACGTGTCGTCCAGAGAGTCTCTTACCTGAAAGAGAGCTTTAGCTGCAATGTAATCTTGTATGTCTTCATATACTCGTGGTTCCCCTTCATGCAGTGCTGTTCTGTAGTCCCCAAAAAGAATGGGGTCTCGCATGGCATGATCTAGGTCAGCCTTGAAGTGTTCTTCAATCAAACTCCGAATATGACCTTGCACCTTAGAAATTGATGTCAGTATAAATTGAATAGGAAATTCATAGGTGTAATGAGAAGATTACGGGCGACATCTATGAAATTTGTTGTTAACATGCACCCAACATTAGTGTAGAATGCGCCTGATTTATGAACCTGCTATACAGCGGGTCATAAATCAGGCGCATTCAAGAGCTCGGGTGACAGGTATACCTGTTCCAACTTTAATGCACCCATAAACGTCATATGTAGCTTCGCTACGGTTCTAGTGCACCCCGCCACTCGCACGCCTCCTGAGATCAGGCGCCTTACAAAGCAGCACAGGCGCTATGTAATGTGCCCTGAAGTGGCGTGTGGGAGATTTAAAACTGTATGAACGGGGCTGCGCTGGATATCGCGCTGAAAAGACGCTAGATATCTTTCGCAGCCACGTTCAGACATGTCGCCCTACAGTACGTGTTTATTTTCTTTAAGGAGGTGAGTCTAATATATGTGGGGTGGTATTGTTTTTCTAATTTTCCACGGCTGTCCATGTAAAGATACAAAGTAAAAGTAGGCTTCAGAGGTTTAAAAAAAAAAAAAACTGCCTTTGAACTCACTGCAATTCTAGCCCTGCAGTATGTGACTGCGTCAGTCAATAAGTGGCTTTGGTGGTCATGTGCCGTTTCCATTACATCAACACTCAGGAAGTGATAAATCTGTGAGCGGTGAATTTAAAATAGTGGCATGTAACCTCTAAAGCCACAGTTTGGATGCAGCAGTCACGCGCCATTTGCCGTAGCAAGAAGGGGGCACTGTAGCTCTGAAACAGCCCCTGTAACCTAATTATTGTTTTTCATTTTAACATAGATAACCCCTTTAATGTTGTATATACTTTTTATTTTTCAGAATACTAAATATTAAAAACACATTTTTCACTAGAAGCCATGCATGCAAAAGAAGAATATCTCCCTATTTTAGAAAATGATGTGTAAGGCTGTGTCTCCACGGCATAGCAAAATGATCAATACGATCGTTCAGGCACCCCATAGCCTTTAGTAGAAAAATGTCTATGCAGGTCGTTTTTTCTCCACTTGTCTTTTGGCGCCAGCGTATTATACAACATGGTATATAAAACACCGGCGCTTTTAGTTTTTTTGTTGTCTTCCGATACAATCAATTGTATGGGCGATGGCAAAAAAAACTAACACCGACAACGTTTTTTGCGCTAAACGTGACAAAAACCCCATTCTTGCAACGGAAAAAGAAAGGTCGACTTTCAGACGTTTTTTGTCCGATGCTGTGTAGACCTAGCCTTACTTACCACTGTCTTGTCATCTTCATTAATCAGTCTATCATGGAAAACTCGCAGTGCTTCATTTCTCCAGACTCTCACCATCTGTGCTACTATCTGGAATCTGAAATCAGAAACAAATACAATTTTATTTCATGTATACCATTTTCAATAGTATTTTGTTAAACATTTCCCAACAACAAATATAGTTGGTAAAAATGGCACCACATGTTCATTCACTAGATCATCCACATATGAGTAAAGATATGGAATACTTAGGGTGCTTTTACATGGTGCGTTTTTTTGTGCTTTTTTGTGTGTTTTTTTTTAGAGAAATGCACAGTAATTTATGCTGTGCATTTCAGCAAAAAAAACAAATGTTTAAAAAAACGCACCAAAAACGCACCATGTGAAAGCACCCTTATTAACAATTTTACGCAAATTAAAACATAGTAACTAGCATACACAGTATTTAAACAAATACATACATGAGCTGGTGCTAAAAGGACTCTTCAACATTTAAGTAATAAACCAGAAGAAAAGTCACTACGAATTCCCATCTGCCAGTCCAAATTAGAGACTCCAAAGTAAATGTTTTACCCGTTGGTAAAATCTCTATGCAAACCCCATCTTTAA